>SDVV010011152.1:0-15959 GCA_016164225.1 Gammarus roeselii
CGTTATATAGGCGAAATTGAGATTGTGCAATTTGATGCAGCACCCCGATTCATTGGGGAAAAATTGACGTTATATAAGATTGACGTTATTTTTTTGACGCTACTCGGAGTTGGTCTTAATTGGTTTGATCTCAATATGCTGATCTTGTTTAGCCTCTCCGCCAGGGTATTTCAACGCACACGGCAACTCTTAGCTCACCACACAAAACGATGACCGGAGAGGTAATGTCCTCATTGACAAACTAGATACACTGATCACAATTAATAACCCAGACAAACCCACTCGCAAGCCTTCCAACCCTAACACTCAACAGACCTCTCATGACGTCTCATTTTGCTCTCACAACCTCGCTCTTACCTGTCTATGGGCAGTACACCTAGACATGTCCTCTAACCACCTCCCACTAGTCATCAATTATGAACTCTGATCCTCAATGCAGCTTAAAACCTCACGATCTTTTAGTAACTGAATTTGATTACAAGGACAAAAAATGATGGTTTTCATATCTACAGAAGAGCAGCATGGGACTACACTGCGTCAATAGAAACCGATCTACACGACCTCGACAGCATTCAATATAAACCTGTTGACGTTGCCCTGCAAGAACTGTC
Source organism: Gammarus roeselii (assembly GCA_016164225.1). NCBI lineage: Eukaryota > Metazoa > Arthropoda > Malacostraca > Amphipoda > Gammaridae > Gammarus > Gammarus roeselii. Next base: position 612 of record SDVV010011152.1, read on the forward strand.
AAGTCCCCGTTACAAAAGTCCTTGTCTTAGCATAGTGCCCAACCTGGATGAAATATTGACGAGTCTTTCTGGCACGGCGTGACGTCTGGTGAAAGAAGGACTTGTGACTCCAGTGGACTATATTGCGGAACAATGCAGGCACTGCTCCACTCAATCGGTACCACGCCTGCCACAAAACACAAGTTCAGTAATCTCACCAACCATTCGACAATCGTTACTCCACCCTTCTTCAGGCACTCGGTCACAACGCCATCCATACTAGGGGCTTTCCCTGCTTTCAGCTCGTCCACCGCCTCCTGCACCTCTCGCTTGTAAATGTCCGCCACGAGTCTTTCGCCCAAGACTGGCATCCGAGCACCACCACCCACAGCAACAATGTCAGCCTCGACATTCAACAACTCATCAAACTACTCGGCCCACCTCTTTGTACATCACCACTTCCCACCAACAACTGACCATTTTCATCTTTCACCACTTTCTTTTCTCCGGTCTCTCCCTTTCTCTCCCTCTTCACCTCTTTCCAGAACATCTTTTTGTTCTCCTCAAAATTCTGACACAACCGTCTGCCCCACCGGGCATCAGCGTCCCTTTTGGCTCTCATCACCACCCACTTCACCTCGCTTCTCCTCTCTTTGTAGCTTTCATGAGTCACCACTGACTTCACCAGCAAACACTCGTCAAACGCTCTTCTTTTCCGTGCCACCGCCAGTTTGACCTCCTCGTTCCACCACTTACAATCTTTCCTTCTACACCCGCCCACACGGCGCGCACCACACACCTTCTTCGCACATCTCAGCAACGCATTCCTTAACGCCTCCCATTCTTCCTCCACATCTCTCAGGTCCTGTCCTCTCACGTTGTTATATTCTTTCCTTAACGCCTGCTGGAACTCCTCGGCTTTACTTCTCACATTGATGGTCCACTCACTTTCACTACCTCTCTTCCTCCTCCCACTCATTTGTTGCCCTTCGACTTCTGCTCCACTCTTTACCTTCCACCAGCAAATGGTCAGACACTCCTCCACCCTCCCCTCTCAACACCCGCACATCCAACAGCCTCCCCACCACTCTCCTCGATATCAGCAAAATATACATCAGTGCTCTCTCTCTACCACTGCCCCATGGGCCATCCTAACCCATGTGTACTTGTGGATACCTCGCTTCTTGAACAAACTGTTCCCGACCACCAACTCCTGCTTTATTCACAGACCTATCAGGTTTTCTCCATTGTCATTTCTACGGGGAATGCCATACCTTCCTATCTCATTCTCCACCACTACATCCCCAACTCTCGCATTAAGGTCACTCAGTACAACTACATTGAAATGACCTCCAAAACTCTCAATACACTCACTCAGGTCAGTCCAGAATTGCTCCCTCTCCTCTACACTCCTTTCGCTGCCAGGTCCGTAAGCCTTCACTAGTACCCATCTTTCTACGCCTAACTTAACTTTCACCCACATCAATCTTGAGGACACCTCCTACCACTCGGTAACGCTACTAGCCAACCGATCACTCAATATCAAAACCACACCTTCTCGTGCCCAACCTTCCTCCACACCAGATTTTCTTCCACTAACCACACCAAACTCACATTCGCCCTCACCTTTCAATTTCGTCGCGGAAATTAAGACAAATAAGCTAGCAGATTCCCTTGCTGAACTAGCGTCCACCCATCAAGAACAATTCATCACCATACACTATCAAGACTGGGTCCCTATCATCAACTCCCTCATGACATTCCAAATGGAACGGGAAGTGGCCACAAAGCGGGCAAAAAATACTTTGTCAAGTCTTCAATTGAAGAATGTGAAACTTGGTTTTCCAACAAGAGAGACCAAATATTCATCAACCGCGTGCACAGGACACATGGATAACTCACGACCATCTAATGGACGTAAACATAGGACCGGCTGCGTCACCATGTCCTCGGTGCCATCAAGACGCAATCAGCGTAAAGTACTTATTGATGGAGTGCAACGTGCTTGGGGCAGCTCGTCGAGTTTTAAAATCCCCCATTCACTCTTCAAAGCCTACTCAGTGACCTCTCTTACCGGAAATGCTAATCGATTTTGGTAAGCATACCCGCCAATACAAAAGAAGTGTAAAAATTAAGTAGTGGTGCAGGCGAGAGGTTTTTTTCACCTCACCATGTACTTAGGTATGTTAACACGAAAACATAGAAATTGATATAAATCATTAATTTTTGCCAAAGCACTTTTCCTCCATGCACAAGAAATCTTATGTACCACAATTAAAAATCAAAATTGAAAACAATTCTAAGTTTGATGCTTTGTTTCCGCACACACTGGAGTGCAAACCTATCAGAATCGACGATCTTCGAGCATCTGCAGAGGAGCTTACAATGACTTGCGTCAGAGCTTTGGTGAAGATGGAACCCTCAATCTAATCTTTACCATGTCCAAGGCAGGTCAAGCGGTGGAATTCTGCTGGATTGGTTCAGGCGGGAATGTGGGGAAATGAGCTTGCAGATTCGATTGCTAAACGGCTTCCCGCCCATCACTAACAATTTACACCATTCCCTTCCAAAATTGGTTCCATATCATCAACTCTCTCATAAGATTCCTTGAGATTGATATGTGGCAACAAAACGGACCAACGATTCTTCTCGGCAAACCCTCGGTTGCAAGATGGAAAGCCAAGATTTTAAACATGATTCAAAATATTCATCACCCGCTTGTGCTCGGGACACTCGTGAATAACTCACAATCATCTGATGGACGAAGACAAAGGACCGTTTGCGCCACCAGGCGTCAATCAGAGTGAAGCATCTACTGATGGAATGCAACGCCTTTGTGGCAGCTCGATGAGTTCACTTGAATCGCCCTACCACACTACAAAGCCTACTCACTGGCAGGAACAAGCTAATCAGTTTGTTTTCAAAGAGTACTAAAACTAAGATCTATTCAAAGAGCTACACATAACATCTTCATTTCTGTTATCAAATAATAACGAAGTGTTTCCCCTTGATGCACTAGCATGCATACATAACACTTTTGAAAAATAAATTTAGTTTCAATTCAGTTATTATTTCCACACATACTTGTACAAACCTATCGTCAACATGGAGGAGTCCACAAGCGCTCTTGTCAGATGGACATGAGTCCATCAAAATGATCTTATCTAATTGCTATCATGTTTTTTTATCATCTGTAAACTTTTCACAATTAATATTACTTAGTATTGTGTAGAGGACAGATGGAAAGTTATGTAAGTGTTTCTTATCCATGTACAGGTCCAAAATCTTTCACCCTGTCACATTTTAACTTCAAGTTTTAAAACAAAGTACAGATTCAGATACAGACCCTAGGCCGAATCCCCCAGGAAGGGGGTGGCCGACAGCAAGACGCACCTCACACTCCTCTCATACACACATACTCAATCCAACTTAGCCCCCTTTGTGCCAAAGGGTCGGGCCGGGAGGCCCTGTAATACACACTTCGAATCAGGAGTGTGCTCCAAAGTCAGTGTCGTCGTAGTATCCGGGCCTCCCCCTAGGACGGGAAAGCACATCAGGGCAACGTAAAAGCTCATCCATTCACAACTATTCCCCACTCAGACCTATCCATTGCACGCTCTCTTGTTAACTTCACATTTATGTCTCTCCTTCTTAACACCTTCATGCCATCCATTCACCCAAACTCCGGTCTACCTCCAAGTCTACGTACACACACCTCTGACTTTGTCACCCCTTTCCCCAATCTCACATCATCCATCCAAACCATCTCGGAACACGTGAATCTACTCTTCCATTTAACTTCTTCATCATCCCCGTTTTAATTCGAATAACGTCATTATTGATATTTTCCCCCAACGTTTCTCCAGCCAAGCTCCTCAAACATTTCATCTCGAAAACATTCAACCTTCTTCTCTTCTGCTCTCACCTCCCAGGTCACAGCTCCGTAGAACACAGTGGTTGGGGTAACTACCCTCTCATACAACCCTCTCTTTGCTTCCATGCCCAACGTCCTACAGCTCATTACTACTCTTCAGTGCTCACAGCACAACACCTTTCCTTCACGCGCGACTACACCTCAGCTTCCACCAGTTCAGTTGTCTCCATATGAAAGCTCGAGTACTTGAAAATTCCTCGAACATCGCATTACTTAGCTACCCACGTTAATTCGCAGCTCCTGCCTCCCACACACTTTGCCTAACTGCGGAACTAGCTGGCCTACACAGCTTCTCCTCAGAATCCGCCACTAGTGCCATAACATCAGTAAACAGCAGCTGACTCGACTGCCAACTCCGCCCATTCTCTCCCGACTGTTCTTAGCCACTATCCAAAACACTTGGGTCCACCTCCCTGACCACTCCATCCACGTAGAGATTGAACAGCCAGTGGTACATTACGCTGCCATGCCTAACTCCCACTTTCATTGTGAAACAAGCACTTACCTCGCTCTCCATTCTGACAAATGCTCTGCTGCCAACACAGTCTCGGAACCGCTTTCAACAGACTTCCACCCACTCCATACAGGCCCAACCCCCTCCATAGCTCTTCCCTGTCGATCCTGTCGTAGGTCTTTTCCAGATCAATGAATGCCCATAATAGATTTTTCCCTTCGCAAGGTAGCTAACTCTCACAGAGTTGTCTCAATACAAAAATCTGGTCGGTACAGCCTCTACCACTCCTGAAACTACACTGTTCCTCGCCGAATGCACCATCCCTACAGCCCCAAATCCTCTTGATTTGCACTTTCTCGTACCACTTACCGACAACTGATACTTCCGGAGTTGCAACATTAATTTTTTATCTCCGATGTCCTTATGCAGCAGAACAATGCAAGCACTTCCTCACCCAATCGGCACCACGCATGAAACAAAACACAGGTTCAGAAGCCTCACCAACCATTCGACTATCGTTACTCCACCCCTTTTCAGGCACTCGGTCGCAACGCCTTACAAACCAGGACCTTTTTCTATTTCAGTCACCTCTTTTTCCCTTGTAATGTTCGCAATAAGTTTCTCTCCCAACACCGGCTTCCGTGCACAACCACTTACGGCAACAATGTTTGCCTCTGACATCCTCATCTTCCAGCAACTCATCAAAATATAAGGCCCACATGCTCCGTCCTACATCACCACTTTCCAAAAAGAACTCACCGTTCTCATTTTTCACTCCTTTTTCCTTTCCGGTCTCCCCTTTTCTTAACACTCTTCATCTCTTTCCTGAACATCTTTTTGTTCTCCTGCTTCACATGGCGGCAGCGTCTCTCTTGGCTCTTCTCACCACCCGCTTTACCTCTTTTCTTTCTAGAGTTGTCATAGACTACCAATGACATTGCTTGCAGCCACTCATCAAAGGCTCTCCTCTTCTGCGCCACCCACCGCAAGTAAGACCTCTTCATTCCACCATTCGCAGCCCTGCTTCTGCACCCGCCCACATGGCGCACACCACACACATTTTTCAATCATCTCGACAACGCAGCTCTGAACGTTTCCCCTTCTTCCTCAACATTTATTTATCAGGTCCGGTCCTCACACGCTCTCATGTTCCTCCCTCAACGTCTGCTGGAACTCCTCAACTTTGCTTTCCACATTCAGTTCACTCACCTTCACTGCCTCTCTTCCTCCTCGCACACCTATGTTCTCCTTCCTCCTCTGCTTCTCAGTTAATCCTCCTTCCACCAGTAGATGGTCAGGCATTCTTCCACCCTCCCCTCTCAACGCCCGAACATCCAACAGCCTCCCCACCACTCTCCTCGAAATCAGCACAAAACCCATCAGCGATCTTTCCACCACTACACCATGGGCCGTTCTTACCCATGAACCTTGTAGATATCTCGTTTCTTGGACAAGCTGTTTCCAACCACCAGCTCCTGCTTCATGCTCAAACCTATCTGTTTCTCTACACTGTTCTTTCTACCGAGAACACCATACCTCCCTCCACATTCTCCACCACTCCCATCTCTAACTCTCGCCTATCACATTTAGGTCACCCAGTACAACCACGTTTTATTGGCCCCCAATACTGAATACACTGACTCGTGTCAGTCCAGAATTGCTCTTTCTCCTCGCTACCAGGTCAGAAAGCACTCACGAGCAATCATCTTTCCTTACCCAACTTAACATTCACCCACATCAATCTTGAGGACACCTCTTTCCCTTCGGTAACACCACTAGCCAACCAATCACTCATTACCAACACCACACCTTCTCGTGCCCAACCTTTCTCCACGCCACGGCTTTCTTCCACGTACCGGCTTTCTTCCACGTACCGGCTTTCTTCCACGTACCGGTTTTATTCCTAGTACCGGCTTTCTTCCACGTACCACGCCAAAATTGATTTGAAATCATAGGAAATAATGCTAAATGTCTCCCTATCCGGCCGGATACTACCATGTATTCTGGATATCCCTACTGATGACCTGGTACTTGTCAAATCAATGTAATACATTTCATTTGTGGTTCATATACTTTCCTTTCTATGTATTTGTGTCGCATTAACTACTTGCTTAGTTCTCATCATATTCGGTGTTGCTTCCTCCTCCCTGACTCGTCCCCTTGTCTCTCTTCAGCTCAAGTCTGAGGTCAAGATTGGCCAGGAGGCATTCGCGGAGGCGCTGGAGTACTTCGGCGAGTCGACGCGGGGCCTCGCGCCCAACACATTCTTTGCCATCTTCGTCAGGTTCTGCAAGGCTTATAAGGTACGCAGTGTTGAGCGGCGACGCTGTGGGGGTGCAGGACGGGGACAAAGACGGTGTGGGGCGAGGATACCATAAGAGTGTGAACCGAGCTAGGGAAGAGATTATAACATTTGTTATCTCGATTCTCTCAGTAAAAAGCTATTTCTCTGTAATCTAGTAAGAGCCATATGGTTGGCATGCGCTTCTGTTTTTTATTTGAATAAATCTTGATGAGGAAACATCAGAGACGATTTTGAGAGAATCTTGATATCATCGTGAAAAGTAGTTTTCGACTGTTATTGAAATTTTTTTGTCTCAACATTTTTCAATAATTTTTTTTTTCCGACTTTTTATGTGTTCGACTGTACATGACGTTTCTATGTCTTGCGACTTTATTGAACTATATTTGGCATTCTATGTCTTCCAACCTTATTCGATGATCTGAACACTCTCCCGCCCTATATAAGTGAGGTCCACCATACCCCGGCAAGCAGCTTCATGTCAGTAAAAGTGAGGCAACTGCCTGCGTGGGGCTTGAGGGAAGCAGGGGTTCAGATTTTCTGGGTTGTGATGTTAAGGAAAACATTTGGTAACCTGTTTCTTCAAGATAGCAGGGGGAGGAGGAGGCACCCTATGGCTCTTGCTACATTACAGAGAAACAGCTTTTCATTGAAAGAATCAAGATGATAAAAGTTATATTCTCTGTCATTCCATAAGAGCCATATGGTTATCATAGAAAATACCATCATGTAGCACAAGCTGGCCTATGCCAGAATAGCACAGAAATTGAGTGGCTCGGCTGCATCTTAAACTGATTGGTTTCAAAGAAGTGCTTGCCGTGTAAGGAATGATGACACATTTGTATAAATGGAGGTAATGACTGTAATGATCGGCAAACACAAGTATTGCTCAGTGCCAACAAAAGCAACTAAATGAGCCCCTAGTGGCGAAGTAATGTGCGGGCCTCGAGTTTGAACAACCAGATAAGAAGTCCGTAATTCATACATATTGCCCACCAGTATGTGAGTGTGTGAACGATCAGGTAGTGGCAATATAATCCTAATTACACCATTATCCACAATGTATATGTACAATAGTTCCTATGGTAACATTGGGGCACCTTGAGTGGGATGAAGTAAATACATACTCAATAACCCGCGTAATTCATGACCTGGAGTCTTGGTGTTGAGTGCTTTCGAACGATATGGGAAGATAATTGAATACATACCCTATAAAACGTAGTAAAGTTTCTGGCATTAGCTGATGTCATTGTCATGAACATTGAAAGCGAGAAGGACTATCTACCTGGTACCCAATGAGACGCAAAGTTGGGTAGGCTTGTCCACTACAAATAGGTACTTGTGTACAGACACGTGTGGCGATTTCCAGAACGCCTTGGCTATGATGTCTAGGAGAGGCACCCACGCGTCCAAGCGAGAGATGAGGCATACTTTCTGACGTCGTGAGCTTTAGTGAAAGCATTCGGTGTGGCATCATGGATAAGCGAGCAGATGTAGTGCCCCACAGATGACGCTTTGACTGGTTTGCCTGAAGTAGGATGGATAAACAAGAAGTCATGGTTTGACGGACATTGTGCTACGTAGGCTTTGAGAGCAGTCACGGGGCACAGGGCGTGTACCCGGCCGTCCGGTAGCAGTGATGCGATAGAGATGAGCGGTGGCGCGTGGTTGATGGTCTGGTTTTTGTACAGGAACTTGTCAGCGGTCAGTACGAGCGCGCACGGAGGGGTCTTGGAAAAATGTAGTCCCGTTCGTTTCATGGCTGCAATCTCAGAAACCCTGTTCGCTGCCGCTAAGGCGACAAGAAAGAGTCTTCTGGAAGAGTGCCAATACTGGCGCCGTCTGAGCATCGAAGCGAGGAGAGGCGAGCATATCAAGGAACGGTTCCAGCTTCCACTGTGGCACGAAACGCCTTTGTTTTTTTTTTTTCGTGAAACTGAGCCCTCGCCAGTTCCTTGAAAATCGACTCTTGGGTCGTGACTACAAACCCCCTGCAGGAGAGGCATATGAAGCGCATTCCTGTAAAACAAAACGGTGCGCGGGTTGAGCTGCCTCTGCTTGCCGGTATAGTGCAGGGACGTCAAGAGTGTGGTCTAGGTGATGGACTGAACTTTGGTGGTGCGCAGCCACGTTTGGAAGCAAGCCCAGACGCCTTGGTACTGAGGTTGGGTCGACAGCCTGTGCGTGTTGACCAGAGTGTTTGCCAGCGATCTATTGAATTTGATCGTGTGAACCGTTTTTAAAAATTGAATGCAAGATAACGAGAGAAGAGCCGTGAAGTTAGTGGCACCTCCCTGCCCTCAACGCGCTGCGGCCACCACAGTGCGTTGAGGTGGTCGAGCACTACGAGGACGCCGCTGTAGCGGTACGTTTCGAGCTTGCGGAGTACCTGGGGGATCAGGTTGTAGGGGGGGAAGAGGTATATTTCCGTTCACTGATTCCAGTCGGACTGAAGAGAATCCACTAAAGCTGCTCGCGAGTGAGGATACGGAGCTGCAAATAGTGGGAGCTTGTGGTTTCCCTGGTGTGCGAAGAGGTCTATTTGCATGGGACCGCTCAGGGTTGAGTGGCGGGCGAAGCATTGAGGCGTCAGCGTCCACTCCGTCTCGACTGGTTGGAGACGTGAGAGTTGATCGGGCCAGACGTTCTGCGCTCCGGGAAGGTAGGTCGCGAGAAGAGATAGGTGACGATGTTGGAGGATTCTGAGGAGCTGCGCTCCGATCTTCTGCAATGCCGGTGCTTTGCTGGAGCCTGAATGATTGACCATGGCTACAGCTGCCCTGTTGTTCGACAACACGCAAACTGTGGTGCGATGCCAAAGAGCTTGTGTCGGCGGGGCACGGATGATGACTAGCGACTCCTTCGATGTAATATGAAGTTAGCGTTCCACTGCTGACCAGCGGCCGGACGACTGCTGGTTGCTGCAGCAGACTGCCCCCGCCCGCTTCGTCTGATGTGTCTGTCCACAGGAGGTACTCCGGCGGCGGCATTGCGAACGGAACATGGGAGTGAAGGAAGGCATCGCTGCCCCAGCGCTGTACTGCATTGCGGTAGTAGGCGTGAAAAGCGGTGGGCTTGCTGGATAAGCGCAGAGACCGTGCTGCGAGTACCACGTCGTTGAAGAAGTGGCGAGCGTGACGCAGGTTAGGTGTAAGGAAATTGATGAGGCCGAGGAAAGTCTAATGCTGTTGAAGCGAGAGAGTTTTGCGGGATAGGATATCTGTGGCCATGTCCCTACAGCGGTCTATGTGCTGTAAGGTCTGGGCAATGGACCCGACCTCTCTGTTTAGCGTACTCCCAGGAAGTCAATCTTCTGGGTGGGTTCCAGAATAGATTTCGCCAGGTGGATGTGGAAGCATAGTTTGAGTAGAAGGGTGTTGGCCGTATGTGTGTTACTCCGGCACTGATGCGCTGTCGGTGCCCAGAGCAGCCAGTTGTCGATGTAGAATGCCGCGTCTATCCCTTGCTGGTGGAGTAAGCGGAGAGGTAGTTTCGCGACCGTCGTAAAGATTTTTGGTCCCAGGTTGAGGCCGATTGGCAGGGCCGCGAAAAAGTACAGCTGGCCTCGTAGTTTGAAGGCCAGGTACTTTTGAAACCGGGAGGGGATTGGGACGTGCGGGAAAGCGTCCTTGATGTTCAATTTGGTGAACCAAAGGGGATGTTCCAGTACGGCCTGTATTCTTTGCAGGTTGGACATGCAGAACGTGGTTACCGGGATGCAGTGGTTGAGTTTGGAGAGGTTGATCACTAAGCGATCCCCTCCTTTAGCCTTGGGAACCGCAAAGATGCGAGAAACGAAAGCTGGTTGTTTGGGTACCGCCTTGACTATACCTTCCATACGTTTCCGCAGGAAGTCGAGCACTAGGGGTGTGAGAACATCCTCGTGTTGACGGTGCGAGACCGCGTTATCGAGGGGAGGGGGTCGTGGCGCCCATTTCCAGGAGAGGCCTTTGGGAAGTATGCGCTTGACCAGAGGCGTCGCCACGCTCCAGTGTGCTAAGCGTCTCCTAGGGGCCGCCGGAACGGCTTCAATACGTACGGAAAAGAGGGCGGCCCCGCTCTCCGTAGTCCTCCGTAGACTTGGTGCGGGGGGGGGGGGGGGGGGGGGGAGGGTCGTTTGGCTGTCGAGCCTCCCCGACCTCCTCCGCCACCGCCTCTCCTTTGAACCTTCTGGTCACGTCCCCGGGCCCTGAACCTGCATGTGAGCTACTGCGGCCCTCGCGCCTTCCTTGGGGTTGCATGACCACATGCCGGGACGCCGGACGGACACTGTGAGATGCTTGTCGACCACTGTGGTGTTGAAAAAAAACTCATGACCCCGCCTCGGCCACGTAAGGAACTCGGCGGGGCACTACGTTGGCAACGTAAAGCACCCCGCGCGACCCCTTTCTGGGGTGGCTAAGGCCACCGTGGGGCCTGCGGTGCATGAGTTGCGAAGCTGGAAGTGAAGGGGGCCATAAAGAGACAACTTCCGTCCTTCTTCAGCAGTTTTCACGCGCCTGGAAAGCATTTGAGATCGCCTCATTGGTGAAAAGTTGGGGTTCAAAAACTGATCCCGTTAGAAGGTTTTGCGAACTGACTCTAGAGCCAGCCCGTCCAGAGTCTGAAGGCGAATTTCGTACCTCCACTGAGCCGCCGCGATCAGAGAAACTGCTAGTAGTTTGTGGATGGAGCCTGTGGCGAGCTCTGATAAAAACGCAGTGACTGTGGTGTAACTCGTGTGCCGTCTGTCAATACGGGATCACGGATGCGAGCCAGAAGCCTCGACAGCGACGCGCCGAGTAAGTAGCCCCGCAGGTCTTGAGCGACCTGAGAACGCAGCTGTAAACCCTTCACACGTACTTCTGAAGTAATGTGATCGAAAGGGAAGGTGATCTTGTTCTTGGTGGCCGCGAAGTGGGCTGTTGGTGGGAGGACTGGAGCATTTGCGAATTCTAGCAGGGCACTGCACGTGGCGCAGTCCGATGTGAGCGCAAAGTGCGCATTTGACCAGGAGTCAATCCCCGTTGGCGCCGATTTGGTGGGCAGGACGTCATTAATTTGCGTGAGGAGTTTCAGGAGGGCATTTGGAATGCGTTTCATATTAAACCGTCCGTCCTCCCTAATGGTCACTCCTCGATTGGCTGGTGGCTCGATAGCATAAATACTCTTAAGGAGCTGGAGGGGAAGCTTCTTAAAGGCGGCCGGGGGCAAAAAAGGGGAGGACATCCGGACAAGGCTCTGAACTAGGAAGCTCGTCAGGTCCACCGGAGATAAATGAAGTTGGAGCCTCGTTCTTGAACTTTGATAAGGTTATTGGGTGGTTCTGTGGTGTAGACAGTATAGTCGCAGCTCACAAGCCCCTCCGCAAACGTCGCGCTTAAGGGGGGCACATACCACCTCTCCTCTATGGTTGAGAAAGGAGGTCGGTGCTGGTCCTCGTCATCAGGGATCTCGAGGGGGTTGCCCATGGGCAAGGTCCGGAAACGTGACGGTTGTGAGGGTATAGGAGCGTTTTGTGGCCGTGACAGCTGCTCGTCTGCCTCCGGTAAAGGTGTGTGCGGCGAGTCCTGACGAGGTGAGGGGGCCGGAGTGCGCAGAGAGTGGGTAGGGGGGGGGAATATGGGGGAAAGCTGGGAGCGCTCCTCTATGTATGCCTCCCCATCTCCCTGTTGGCGGTCGAAGTCAGCCCATCCGTCCTCCACCTCCTCACCCTGTTCATCATAGGGTTCCTCTTCGTACTCTGCATTGTCCTCCCATCCTTGATCCTTTGCCTCTACCTCTTGGAACCTGGTATCTACGGTGTTGAAAAGGGACCGGAGTCTAGTTTCAAATCTGGTCTCCTGCGATCACGGGCCGCACGGAGTCACTGCCCAAAGGGGGAGTGAACACCCATATTTCCTTTCAGAATCTCCTCTTCTTCACCCTTGATTATCTCTCATTTTCTCCCCCATCCTGATTAGCTTGACTTCTATTTACCTCATTTGCATCTTATGTTTAGCTCAAATTTTCTTCAACTTGTCTTAGACTCCTTTTTAACAACTCTCCAAGTGGTCGTTGCACACAAGCACACATACACACGCACGCGCGCACACACACACACACACATACCGTGTGTGTGCGCGTGCGTACCGGTTTTAACTAGCAGGGGCGCTAGTTAGAACATACCGGTTCTAACTAGCGTGGCGCTAGTTAGAACATACCGGTTCTAACTAGCAGGGGCGCTAGTTAGAACATACCGGTTCTAACTAGCAGGGGCGCTAGAATCTTACTACCGTAGCCACCGCGTGTCGTAGAAGGCGACTAAAAGGGTGCCCCGTAGCCGGGAGTAGGATCGTGCTACCGTAATCCCTGCGTGTCGTAAAAGGCGACTAAAAGGGGCTAGGAATCCTTTTCTCTGTAAAACCCTTCCTCAAAGACTGCAAGATGATTTGGGGGAGGAAAGGCTCACGCCTCTCCGAACCCTATTGTTTGGGTCGCTGAATGTGCGTGGCTGTAGTACGAATGATGTAAAGAGGAAGGAGATCGGTGAGATGTTTGTGAGGAGGAAGTTTGATGTGTTTCCGCTGAGTGAGACTAAATTGAAAGGTAAGGGAGAACGTGAGTTTGGTGTGGTAAGTGGAAGAAAGTCTGGTGTGGAGGAAGGTTGGGCACGAGAAGGTGTGGTCTTGATATTGATTGATCGGCTGGCTAGTAGCAATACCGAGTGGAAGGAGGTGTCCATAAGATTTATGTGGGTGAAAGTTGAGTTATGAGTGCAAATGGTCCAGGTAGCGAGAAGAGTGAGGAGGAGAGGGAGCAATTCTGGACTGACCTGAGTGAGTGTATTGAGAGTTTTAGAGGTCAATTCAATGTAGTTGTACTGGGTGACCTTAATGCGAGAGTTGGAGATGAAGTGGTGGAAAATGTGATAGGAAGGTATGGCGTTCCCGGTAGAAATGACTGTGGAGAAAACCTGATAGGTCTGTGTATGGAGCAAAACTTGGTGGTCGGTGGTCGGAAACAGTTAGTTGAAGAAGCGAGATATCCACTGGTACGCATGGGTAAGGATGGCCCGTGGTGCAGTAGTGGAGAGACATATCGAGGTGAGTGGTGGGGAGGCTGCTGGATGTGCGGATGTTGAGAGAAGAGGGTGGAGGAGTGTCTGACCATCTGCTGGTGGAAGGAAGATTAAGAGTGGAGCAGAGGTGGAAGGGCAACAAACGAGTGGGAGGAGGAAGAGAGGTAGTGGAAGTGAGTGAACTGAATGTGAGAAGCAGAGCTGAGGAATTCCAACAGGCGTTGAGAGAAGAATATAACAATGTGAGAGGACAGGACCTGAGAGACGTGGAGGAAGAATGGGAGACGTTAAGAGATGCGTTGCTGAGATGTGCGAAGAATGTGTCTGGTGCGCGCCGTGTGGGCGAGTGCAGAAGGGAAGGTTGTGAGTGGTGGAACGAGGAGGGTAAACTGGCGGTGGTACGGATAAGAGGAGCGTTTGAGGAGTGGCTGCAGGTGAAGTCGGTGATGGCATATGAAGGCTATAAAGAAAGGAGAAACGAGGTAAGGCGGGTGGTGAAGAGAGCCAAAAGGGACGCCGATGCCAGGTGGGGCAGACTGTTATGCCAGAATTTTGAGGAGAACAAAAAGATGTTCTGCTGAGAGGTGAAGAGGGTGAGAAAGGGAGAGACCGGAAAGGAGAAAGTGGTGAAAGATGTAAACGGCCAGTTGTTGTTGGAAAGTGGTGATACGGAAGAGGTGGGCCGAGTATTTTGATGAGTCGTTGAATGTCGAGGATGACAGAGAGGCTGACATTGTTGCTGTGGGTGGTGGTGCTCGTATGGCAGTTTTAGGAGCGAGGCTTGTAGCGGACATTACCAAGGAAGAGGTGCAGGAGGCGGTGGAGGTGATGAAAGCAGGAAAAGCTCCTGGTTTGGATGGCGTTGCGACCGAGTGCTTGAAAAAGGGTTGAGTTACGATTGTCGAATGGTTGGTGAGGTTTCTGAACTTGTGTTTTGTGACAGGCGTGGTACCAATTGAGTGGCGGAGTGGCTGCATTGTTCCGCTGTATAAGGGGAAATGAGATAAAAAATGAATGCTGCAACTCGATAGGTATCAGTCTATTAAGTGTGGTTGGTAAGTTGTACGGGAGAGTGCTGATCAAAAAGATTAGAGACTGTACGGACTGCGCAATTGGAGAGGAACAGTGTGTTTTTAAAAGTGGTAGAGGGTGCGCCGATCAGATTTTTGCAGTGACAGGTCTGTGAGGAGTACCTTGCAAAGGGAAAGGACGTGTTTTGGGCTTTCATGTATCTAGAGAAAGCATACGACAGGATTGACAGGGAAGTGCTGTGGAGGGTGTTGCGTTTGTATGGAGTGGGCGGAGATTAGTTGAAGTGGTGCAGAGTTGCTAAGTTGGCAGTCGAGCATGTTTCAGAGTGGGAAGCGAGGTGAGTGATTGGTTCTCAGTGAAAGTGGGACTAAGACAATATTGCGTGATGTCTCCCTGGCTGTTCAATATCTATATGGATGGATTGGTCAAAATGGTAAACGCGAGAGTGCTGGGTCGTTGCTTGGAGCTGTTGGAAGCGAATGGGCGGAGCTGGCAGCTGAGCCAGTTGCTATTTGCGGATGATACGGCCCTGGTTGCGGATTCAGAGGAAAAGCTATGTAGGCTAATGTCTGAATTTGGTAGAGTGTGTGAGAGGAGGAAGCTTCGAG
>SDVV010011153.1:0-15958 GCA_016164225.1 Gammarus roeselii
GGGACCCAGAGTGTAAGTTGAGGGGCTACCGGCCGGAACCTTTAGCACAAAAGGGCTAAGTTGTGTGAGTGTGAGCGTGTGAGGTGCGCCTTGCCGTCGGCCACCCCCCTTTCTGGGGGATGCGGCCTAGTGTCTGTATCTGTATATTAAAAAGCAGTCGCGTGATGACACAGGATGGTCTTCCGAACAGTTTACGCATTTAGCAGGTCGGTCACAGTTGTGGCCGTGTGCGTCCTCACCGCAGTGGAAACATGTACCTGTTCTGTTCCTTGATCGGTTGGCATCACTTCCATGGCCAAACTTTTGGCAGTTGTAGCAGCGTCTGGGATTAGGTATGTATTCTTGGACCGAGCACTGTGTCCAGACATTGTGGACATCTGGGGGCGAGAACAGAGCTTGAAGGTGAGTGCATTCCTCAACTCTACTTCGCCGTCGTTCCACTCAATATATCCTGGTGACCTGTTGATCCGTAAGTTTGGCAAGGATGTCCGCATCAGAGTGGTTTGGTCTGTTTTTATAGTAATGGTTCCTTGTCTCGTGTCGAGAGTGGGGTGTTCATCAACTGTCACAGGGATATTATTCAGCATTTTCAGATTTTGAATGTTCTTGCTCTGTTGCTCGTCTCTTACCTCTACTAACAGGGAACCATTTTTTAGCTCAGTGATGAGCTTTGGGATCTTGTTCCTGGGTGGCACCGGATTCTGGTGCTAGTGCGGAGTCTTTACTTGAATTTTCCCTTTCCACAGTAGCGCACAAAGATGACTGTGGTAATGCTGTCAGAAAGCCTTTCAACTTACTACGAGGCTCTGTCAGTTACATTAGATTAGAGTGTCAAGGCTTTCTAGTGCACTGGAGTCAAAGTCCTTCTGGCACCGAACTTCAAACCAGCAGCTAGAACTGCACTAAGTCATCGACAAATCATCGTCAGTCTCCAGAATTGTTTCGACTCATGGCATGCTCAGATCACTACTGTTTATACGGATATATAGAGAGGTCACAAATGTGTCCTACTAAACTGCTGGAACGGACTTTAATCAGAAAACATTACCATAATCTGATCACCAACCGTCCAGGTTTGATGCCTACGAGCAAAATTCAAACTTTTCTTTCTCATGACTGGAGTAATTTTTTTTTTCTGCCGGCTTGTAGCTTTTCAAGTTCTATTTCTTTGCTCAGACGCCGTGAAACAGTGCAAACACTTAACTCGCCAATTTCGAAACAAATTAAGTTCTACCCTTTTGCAGGAACTAGTTGGAAATCTTGAAACAATGATTTTTCATCCAGGCGTCATTTCTCTTGGTCGTTTTCCATGGCCGCTCAGTTCTCTTCTTGTCCAAATAACTACCCGGATTTTCAAATTTACTGATGCCGATAAGTACAGCTGTCTTGCTAGAGCACATCTTTACGACAATCTTGTGCTCAGAATATTCTTCTTCGTGTTAAGTAACTACATACAAAGGTCGGAGGGCAACTGATGGTTGAACGCGTTAGTCAGAACCAGTACAACATGACTTGCACAAAATTTGTACCATACGCGTACGTATCACGTTAGGAAAATGATTATAATTGAATTTGGTCAAATATCAGAGGTGGTCTTACACTCTAGCATAAGACTGTAGATTGAACTGACCAGGGTTACCAGATTGGAGTCACTAATACCGCCGAATTAGGTTACAGCGACCAAGGCTATAAACGCAGCAGCAGTACAACGAGGGGGCCAACGAGCGTCAGGTAGACCATTCACTAGATTTACTGCTTGCAGAGGCGGTGTCTAGGGCTCAATCTTCAACAAGTGCCTCAACCTTTCCTTCTCCTGGCAACGTGGTCGTTATGGTGACACGACATGTGTGCTGCCAGGGCCTCTGGTGCCAGAGCCTCAACACATATCAACAGTATTTTCAATAAGGGATTCAATTATAGATACAGATATAGACACAAAGCCGAATTCCCAAAGAAAGGGGGTGGCCAACGGCAAGGCGCACTTCACACTCCTCTCATACACTCACACAACTTAGCCCTAATGCGCCAGAGGGTACAGCCGGAAAACCCCGCAACACATCTTCTGGGTCATGAGTGCGGTTTGAGGTCAGTGTCGGCAGCAGGGCCCGACAGAGTGACTTGTTTATTCTTGCTACGTCATCCCACCCGCGTCCATCACGTTTCTCAACGAGACGCCATGGGCGAAAAAACGCGTCAGGGCCGCGTCAAAACTCATTCTCCACTAACGGTAATCCATTGCATGCTCTATTTCCCCCTCCACACTTATGTTTCTCCTCCCTAAGACCTGCCTCGCGCTATCCATAAGTACAAACTTTGGTCTCCCCTAGGCCTACACTCACTCACTCTCGTTTGCATCAAGCTTTTCACCTACCGCCCATCATCATCCTCAGCAAGTGTCTGAACCCCCTCGGCACACGAGAAACTGTTTCATCCTCCAAATTCCTTACCATCCCCCATCTAATTCGAATATCATTATTGATCCTTTTACTCATTGACACTCCGGTACTGCGACTGAAAATGTTTAAATCACTATAAGTATTCAACCTTCTCTCTTCCGCTCTCGCCTCTTTCGTTCAGCCCGTAGGGCACAGCTGGGACAACTACCCTTTCGTACAAAGATGGCCAACAATAGCGGCATTCAAATTAACAAGTGAAGACTGTGGATTAAAATTTTCAATCAAGATCGGTCTCGTGAAGAGTAGCATTGCATAATCGTTTAGCAAGCGACCAACAATGCAAGGCTACGAGGAAAAAAATATGAACTACTTGAGCAACAGCGAGTATAATAGAATAATTGAAAGCAAACCAATGGAAACAGTATAAAAAATACTCGGCAAGATCAGTGCTCCTGACATCCATTCAGAGGCAGCATCACGCAACTTGCGTCTGAGGATGATGCAGCTTTCTATAAAAAAAGAATAAAGGAAGACCTATTTAAACGTGACTTGGGTAAAACGTGAGTGAGAGGAAAGAGCTGTTCCATGCCTCACCCTCTACTACTGATAGGATGCAGTACAGTGGGAACAGCACCTTCGTGTCCACCCCAGACATAATTAGGGCCAGAGGGGGCTCAGGCAGCTTAGTTAGAACATCCAAGGAAGAGGTAACGATGGAAGCCCCTGATGCCGACACCACAGAGTGCTCCGGATCAGAGGGTTAAGGGAAAACGCAACACACGCTACGAGGCGGCTGCAGCGGAAGGCACCGTGTGCCGTAGAGAAGTCCTCCGAAAGCACAATGGAGGTGCTCAACGGGAAGAAAAGCCCGGCGTTAGTACAACCCTCTCTTTGAATTTATCACAAACGTCCTAAAACTCATTACGCTCTTCAGTGCACCCTGCACCCAACACTTAACACCCTTCCTTCACACGCGACTTCACCTCAGTTCCTACTAGTTCAGTCTTCTTCACATGGGAGCCCAAATACTTAAAACACTCAACTTCCTCCAATAACTCTCTGTTAAAAAGGACACTAATTCTGCTCGCATCGACATTACTCGAGCATCCTATCATACTACTTTTGCCCACGTTCCCTCTAAATCTGCGATCGGTACCGTATCTTCCGTAAACAGTAACTGGTTAAACTGCCAACCCCGTCCAATCGTTTCCAACAGCTGCAAGCCATGATCCAATACACTCGCGTTCACCTCCCTGACCAGCCCATCTATGTCGAGATTGAACAGCCAGGGAGACACAACGCAGTCTTGTCTCAGACCCACTACCACTGTAAACCAATCACTCCCCTCGTTTTCCACACAGACACATGCCCTGCTGTAAACATAGAAACTCTGCAACGCTTTCAATATATTTCCGCCCACTCCCTACAAACGCAACACCCTCCACAGCGTATCCCTGCCAATCCTGTCGTAGGCCTTTTCCAAATCCATGAAGGCTGAGAACACATCGTCTCTCTGCAAGGTACTTCTCACAGATTTGTTTTACTTAAAAATATTGATCGGCACGCCCTCTAGCACTCCTAAAGCTACATTGTCCCTTTCCAAATGTGCCACGAGTACATCTAATCCTTTAGATTGCGACTCGCCTGTATTCAACATAATAAACTGATACTCCTTAAGTTGCAGCATTCATGCACCACGCCCGCCACAAAACACAGATTCAGTAGCCTCACCAGCCGTTCAACAATCCATACTTCACCCCTTTTCATGTACTTGGTAGCAACGCCATCCAAATCAGGGATTTCTCTGACTCCATCACCTCTATCGCCTCCTACACCTCTTCCCTTAGTATTGTCCGCAACAAGCCTCTCCCAAATCGGCATCCACGCACCACCATCCACAATAACAATATCAGCCTCTTTGTCGTCCTCGACCTTCAATAACTCATCAAAATACTCGACTCACCTTTTCCGTACATTAACACCTTCTATCAACATCTGACCGACTTTATCTTTCATCTCCTATTCTCTTCAAAGCTGTCATAGACCACCACCGACCTCGCTTGCAACCACTCCTCAAAGGCTTTGCTCTTCTGCGTCATCGCCAGTTTGACCTCATCGTTTCACCACTCGCAGCCTTTTCTTCGTGTACACGACATACATTTTTTCGCCCATCACAACAATGCATCTCTAAACGTCTACCATTCTTCTCCCATATCTTGCAGATCTTGCCCTGTCACATTGTAATATTCCTCCCTCAACGCCTGCTGGACCTCTTCAGCTCGTGCTTTCCACATTCAGTTCACTCACCTTCACTACCACTTCTTCCTCCCACTCTTTCGTTCCCTTTTCACCTCTGCTCCACTCTTCATCTTCCTTCCACCACCTGATTGTCAGACACTCTCCCACCCTCCCCTCTCAACACCCGCACATCCAACAGCCAACCTCCTCACCACTCTCATCGAAATCCGCACAAAATCCATCAGCGCTCTGCACCATGGGCAATCATTGTGCATCTGTACTTGTGGATATCTCGCTTCTTGAACAAGCTGTTCCCGACCATCAGCTCCTGCTCCATGCACAGACCCATCAGATTTTCTCCACCATCATTTGAATGTGGAAGTAGCGAGAGAGCGTGCAATAAACCGGCGTGAATGGAGAATGGTTGTGAATGGTTGATTTTTGATGCTGTTCTGATGCGCTTTCCCGCCCTTGGCATTACGTTGTTGGGATGGTCGTGGGTGGGGGGCGCCCGGCCATCATGATGCGGCGGGAGTAAACCAGTGAAAACTGTCGGGCCCTGCTGCTGACAACGTATCCTCGGACCGCACTCGTGACCCAGAGTGTGCATTGCGGGGTTACCGGCCGGACCCTTTAGCACAAAAGGGCTAGTGGTGTGAGTGTGAACGTATGAGGGTATGAGGGTATGAGGTGCGCCTTTCCGTGGGCCACCCCCCTTTCTGGGGGATTCGTCCTAGTGTCGGTATCTGTATTATTTCTACCAGGAACACCATACCTCCCCATCACATTCTCTACCACTGCATCCTACTCAGTAATGTAGTAGAAACATATCACAACGAGAAACAGTCCATGATGAGCACAGGACGAGGACCGGGAAATCACGTCACCCAAGAAACGAACGAAAACATCTAACACACGACCAAAATAAGGAGCAAGAATTCGTGCAGCTACCAAGGCAAACAACCAACAAAAGAACTGAGTGAGGCAGCAGAAGCATTCATGGCAGTGAAACTTTTAATTTTCTTTTCCTGTTAGTTTTGGTTGACACGTCATCTCAGCGCAGCTGAACAGATGACGTGTCAACCAAAACTAACAGGAAAGGAAAATTAAAAGTTTTACTATGATATGTACAATCACTAATGCCCAAGATGGACCTTCTTCAAGCTATGGTGAAAATGACTACGTTGGAATCAACGAATCGTGGCTGGACATGAATGACCGGAAAATCCAAGCAGAAAAAGACCTTCAAGGACTCAGAACCTTCTGTGTAGACAAGCCTTCTCTAAGCTAAAGAGGTGGAGGGCCAGTGCTTTACGTCAAAGAACACTTTACAGTAGCAACATCTTATGAGGTAATCCAGGTCGACATTATGCCCTCTGATGGGATAATACTGAAAATTGTACTAGTATACTGAAATCCATGAATAACAGTAGGTGAAGAAGATGTTCTCTTTGACGAAGTGGACAATATCATTTCCTCATCCCATGAGAGTATCGTGATGGAGAATTACAACCTACCTGACAGGAACTGGACAACACTAGAAGCAGAATTACGTAGCGGCAGGTTGAAACGACTCGTCAATAATAACAACCTAAAACAGTACATGAAAAAATAAAGGTCTTACATCTTAGACCTTGTTTTATCGACTGAAAAAACACTAGTAGAACTGGTAACAGTTCAAAAAAATATAAGTGATCACCATACTATTGAATTCCAAATTACAGCAAGCTGCACAATACGAGAATCAGCAAGGTATAACTACCATTATCAAACAGCCAATTTTGACGGCTTGAAGGACGAAATCACAGTCTAACATAAACTTCGGGTACCAATTCGACGGCAGGGCCGCTGATGAATGCTTTGCATATTTTAGAGATACGGTGGTGCAAACATGCAATACATCTCGGAGAGAAAAGTACAGATAAACAATCCCTCTTGGATGAATAATGAAATTCGAAAAGCACTTGCTTACCGACAGACATTGTACCAAGTACACAAAACTAATATAACACCAGTTCGAACAAGCGCATGAGTGGGCTGGTAGAAGAGTGAAGAGAGCGACCAGAAGCACCATGAGAAACAAGGATTTTTTTTATTAATTAACCAAGCACAACCCGAAAAGATTCTATACATATTTAAACGAGAGACGAGTTGCGCGTGACAGCATTGGCCTTCTACGAAATAGTGTAGGTGATCTAAAACCATCCAATGCTGACATGTCTATGATACTCAAGAAATACTTTGTAACAGTCTCCACAGATGAGAATATTAATAATGTTCCAGAAATTGAACTGCCTGGAGAAGAGCAACCGTTGGAAAATATCCACTTCCTTGTTGGTGGAGTAGAGGAGCAACTCAGCAAACTAAGTATTTACAAATCTACAGTACCATATGACCTACATCCGAAAATGTTACGAAACATCTCCAAAATCATAATTGGTCTTCTGACAGAGATCTTTAACAGGTCTATGACTACTGGAATTATTCCAGAAGATTAGAAAACAGCAAAGATCACAGCCATATTCAAAAAGGGAAATTTTAGACCAATCAGTCTCACACCCGTGGTCGTAGAACCTTGAAAAGATTGATAAAAACAAATATAACATGTCACCTCGAGAGAAACCACCTTATCAAGGAAACCCAACACTGCTTCAGAAGCAAACTTAGCTGCAAGTCTAATCTCCTGGGCTTTTAAAATAAGGTCACCGACATCTACGATAAAACCGAAGCTGTCAACCTTATTCATCTCGACTTTAAAAAAGTGTTTGATATGGTCTCCCACGAACGCCTACTTAGAAAAGTGGAGGCGCTTGGCATAACTGGAATCGTGGCCAGGTGGCTCCGGAATTGGCTCACGGGCCCCAAGCAACGGGTCTGCGTCGGCCACGCAAAATGTCTGTGGTTTACGGTAATATCAGGAGTACCCCAGGGCAGTGCTCTTGGGCCCTTCTCTCTATAATCTATACAAATAACGCAGACATCGTTAGCAAGTAATCAAAATTTGCTAACAACACAAAACTCTGCCACAAAGCGGACTGTGAGCACGATCGTATAACTATTCAAAGGGGTCATAATTAACTAGTGGACTGGTCTGATAAGTGGCAAATGAACATTAATATTGAAAAATGTACTGGTATGCACATCGGATTACAAATCAAAATTCTGCTTACGTAATGGCAGACCAGCCTATGACTGAAGTAGACCAATAATGAGACCTTGGAATATTGATCAACAAAGATCTCAAGTAGAAAAAAACAAGTGGAGGCCAGCTACACAAAAGGAAATAGAGTCCTTGGCTTCATATCCAGAAACTTTCACTACATGTCCAGGGTCATTGTTCTTCGGTTATATACTTCACTCGTCAGGCCTCAAATGAAATTTGCAGTACAATTTTGGTCCCTTATCCTGAATGGGGATATTAACAACAATGGAACGTGTTCAGCACCGAGAAAGAGAAATGATTCCAGAACTGATAGATAAGACATATCCGCAAGGACTTCGCGAACTTGAACTGATATTATTTGAAAGAAGACAACTCAGAGGTCAGTTAATAGGAACCTTCAAATACCTAAACGGATTTACTAGAGCTAGCCCTGAGGGCCTCTTTGACCGAGATTATAACCCAAGGAACAGAAACAATGGACAAAAACTTTAGCTAAACCCGTTCAGAACATCAGTGGCAGAGATATTCTTCACAATCAAGACAACAATTCAAAAACCGTTTACCACATGATGTGGTGACAGGAACAACAAACACATTTAAAAAAACACCTCAACAAACACTGGGTGACTAATCCACCCTCATACTATGAAAATGTGACGTTAGGACAGAAAACCTACGTTGGAGCCTTTAGCATCCGACAGTTCATAAACGATGGGCATCACATCTAGGCTGGGCTAGTTGTACTACAAATTCAAATTCGGAATTCCGCTAGAATGGGCTCTTCAGCCTTTTCCAGGCCTACTAATAATTATCATCATGTCGCGGTGTAGTAGTGTGCAGCATATCTTTCAATCTGTTGTATGGTGTTCGTGTAGCATGCCCTCTGTATTCTTAGTCTCGTTGGGAACTGTCCATTGTTGATTCTCCAGGTCTACCACCCTGCATGGCAAGTGAGGCAGAAGGGACCGGAATGGCTTCTCTTTTTTTATGAACGATTACATTAGCGCATGAAGATTGGACTGTTGTACCCAATTAATGCAGTTGAACGTTTGGAAGAAGATAACCGAGCAGTTAAACATTTGGAAACCAGTTAAACGTTTAGACATCAGATCCGAGCTTGCTCTTGATGTGTGATTCTTGAGATTTGTGAGGTGTATGATCACAGCTGGCTCTTGATGATTCTTGAGATTGGTGAGATGTAGATCCAAAACTGGCTCTTGATGTGTGATTCTTGAGATTGGTGAGGTGTATAATCCCAGCTTGCTCATGATGATTCTTGAGATTGGTGAGGTGGACTGGTAACTCGTCTCTGAACTGGAGTCCTTTGTCCCTAAATTCAAGTCGTCCCAGAACTTTAAACTTTTGTCCCAGAACTGTAAGGTAAGACAACACGCTCTTAAAATAAGAGTAGCGTACCGTCGTGCGGAAGGAAGCTGGAGTCAGCAGTGTGTTACCAACAAGGATGTCTTTAATAGAGGCCATGCTAGGCGGAGAGGTACAAAGTTGTGTGCAGCATAACTTTCAACCTGTTGTATGTTGTTTGTGCAGCATGCCCTCTGTATTCATTGTGTCGTTTGGTAACTGCCCATTGTAGATTCACAAGGTGTACCACCCAGCATGGCAAGTGAGGCAGGAGTGACCGGAATGGCTTCTCACTTTTTATGCACGATTACAACGGTACCTCTGCAAATAAGGATTAGTAAGGTGTGGATTGCAAGGATTAGTTAGGTGTGGATTGCAAGGATTAGTTAGGTGTGGATTGCAAGGATTAGTTAGGTGTGGATTGCAAGGATCAGTTAGGTGTGGATTGCAAGGATTAGTTAGGTGTGGATTGCAAGGATTAGTTAGGTGTGGATTGCAAGGATTAGTTAGGTGTGGATTGCAAGGATTAGTTAGGTGTGGATTGCAAGCATAAGTCAAGTGTGAATTGCAGGGATTGGCTAAGTGTGAATTGCAAGGATTAGCGAAGTGTGAATTGCAGGGATTAGCTAAGTGTGAATTGCAAGGATTAGCAAAGTGTGAATTGCAGGGATTGGCTAAGTGTGAATTGCAAGGATTAGCAAAGTGTGAATTGCAGGGATTAGCTAAGTGTGAATTGCAGGGATTAGCTAAGTGTGAATTGCAAGGATTAGCAAAGTGTGAATTGCAAGGATTAGCAAAGTGTGAATTGCAGGGATTAGCTAAGTGTGAATTGCAGGGATTAGCCAAGTGTGAATTTCAGGGAATAACTAGGTCTGGATTGCATGGATTAGTTGTCTGGATTGCCAAAAAACTGTTAGATGTGGATTGTACGGATCTGAAGAAATGCAAAGAAAAATAAGCGTGTTGTCCTTCACCTCAGCGTTAGGAGATTCCATGTGTAGGGGGTCGTAGTGAATGCCGTCGTAGAGCAAAAAAACGCGTACTGCAAATTTGTCCGACTCGCCAAACCTGAAAACAAGGGAAATATAATCACTTAATACATCAAATTTATCTTGAGGTATTATCTGTAAGTGTAGAATGAGGTCGTCAATGTTTTGTAAGTAAAAATTGGAGCATGGAAATTGCTTTTTTATAGCCAGTGCTTCCGGTAAATAGCTACTTCTCAAGACTTAACCATAGATCAAACCTGTCATTACCAGGGATTATTTCTGTAGAACACTAGCCTTATTATTACAAGGTTAACTGCAAAGTACATAGAACCCTCAGCCACACGAACTGCGCTGTGCCTGTCACGCATCGTTGGCAACACGAAAAAAGCAAGTAAAGTTTTAGGTTGAGTTTATCATTACTCGTAACTGGAGTGAACACAGACTTTGAAGACACAAAAGATCCTATATTGTTTTAGGAAGACGTCTATAAAAATTGCTGTACACCCTCTGAAGGAGCCCGCACGTTATCTTTACAGAACAGGATATCTAATAGCGATTACCAAATTTGTATATTAGTTGTCTGTTAGCTTTCTATCATTCTAACAATAATGCAGCCATTGAAGAAGAAGAAGAAAGCTTGCGTGACTTAGGCGTAATAACGCAGAATATTGCTTTATTCAATCAACTAATTGCAAAGAAAGGTTGAGGCTAGTGACAGAAGACTGTGTTCTTGGGCCACGAGACCTTTTGCCAGGAGATAAAAGGAGAACCTTTTTGCCACGAGATAAAAGGAAACAACTAAACCAACCAGTTATGGACAATAACTCGTCCCTCTGGATCCCATGTAGACGGATTGGTCAGGGAAGACTTGAAGCAGTTCAGAGAAGCTTTACCTCAAAAATTACAGAGGCAAAGGAAATGGATTATTGGATAGGACAGATTGAACACCTTGAAGCATACTCAATCCAAAGACGTTTTGAAAGATTCATGGTCAAACGTTTGTAAAATTCAGGAAGGCTACATGGTTAATGCAAACAAAAAAAATGTAATAATAGTGACAATAAGAAGAAGTCAGGCAAGGATTGGCAGAATGTTCTAGTAAGAAGTGCCAGAACGGACGGGTTGTAAATTATACTAACCACAGCATGCAGCTGTCACATGCCGGGCACCTCTGTTATTCAATCAGATGCCACTGGGAATACGCGAGATCAAACGTGTGCCGCAATTGTCAGCCACAGCAACCGATTGGGCAAGTACCTCAACTGTGTTCCTGATAAACCTCTAATAAATGGATACTCTCACTGTGGAAACAACTCTACTCCAACGCATCGCCGAGCCAGTATCTGACTCTCATACGTGGCAGCAACATGCAAATGCTGATGCAACAACACAAGTGGAGAATGTCCCTACAGCTGTGGGTCAGGTGGCAGCTACAATGCGACCAGCGTTTTAAAGCAAAGTACCTACAAGTATCCAAGTATGTATAGCTACATGAACGCTATGCCTCTCGGCGAATTGCCTGCTTCCACTCAGAAACAGTTAGTAGCTTGTTAAATCTTCGTGACTGCAGAGCAAGCGCAATTTTCTGAACTCTTCTAACACTCCCAGACAGCCCTTTTGCCGCTTCACCACGTTGTAGTGCAGCATTCATAATTGACATGTCTATTGTTTATCAATTTCCATCTGTATCAAAAGTCAACTAAAGTTTTTTTTATATCTTTCAGAATGTTTAATAATGCAGTAAAAAAGTAAACTCTATTACTGATTTAATAATGCAGTAAAAAAGTAAACTCTATTACTGAAGTGCCCCAACAGAATGGCAAATTTCCATGTGGTGCACCCCAGTTCTTGGGTAGTATAAACCCAAACAATAAATGATGAATGGACTGGCCTATTTTTGTCACTGCAACTTCATGTTTTTATTGAAGTTATTAGACCTACATTAGAGGCTGACATTCAGAACGGTTTGCCGGAGGACCAAACATGAAAATTTAAGTTGGATAGGCACCATTCCGGGGTGGTGAATTTCCACAACCAGTTCACACTCCAGATTTAATACCAGATTTAGAATAATAGACATTATGGACAGTCGAGTGATGATTTGTATTCTCAGAATGCAAAGCATTCATGACATTCTCAGACCCATAACAAGAATTTTAACATCAAACATATTTCATCTCACAATAACTCTTGTCATAGTCTGACATGGTTCATGCAAACCTAATCAAGGGCATCAATGTAGGGTAGCAAAAATAGTGACAGTGCAGCTATTTATAGTCTTATTTCCCTCAATCCAGGCCATGCCTCCTCCTCACCTGTTCACTCTCCCAGATCGCGCGTCAACAGCAACTATCTCAATACTGAAGTGGTTGCTGAGGAGAGCCAACTCGACTTCCCCGCCCCAGGACTGTGGCCGCTGGATCCAGGCGCTGTACTGTAATCGAGGCTTGTCCAGCACATAGTCCGGGATCAAGTCTGTCTGTAGCTGCACCTCTTCCGACACTAGCTGGCGCAGCTGCTGGCTTTGCTCAGAAGTGATTTTGCCTAGGGAAATTGTGAGCAGTTGGTACCACATAGAACCTTATTAAAAATATCTAATTTTTCCTCCATTGTTGTCCTAATATTGAGTTTGTCTAGGCAAAATTGCACTTTAATAAATTTTCTGTTAAAATAATAAACTTCAAGTGAAACTATCATAATCCATTTTGTACAGTTCTGTGACATGTCAATAATGACATCCGGCACAGATTGCAGAGAAACTGCAGGTTAGCACCTGCAATGCATGAAGAAAATGTGTCCTAGACAGCCCCCTCTAAATAGGATACAAGCTTTAGCAACCAGAGTTTGAAGCTACTAGGATAGGAATACATTCATCTTGGGTAAGTGCCAGATGTGAAAAAAAATGTAGAAGCTGAAAATTAGCAGTTGCAAAGTAAAATACATGAACATCCATAACAATTGAGTCTAGAATAAAATAAAATTAGTCAAATAGTTATAACCATATCTGTTTAAAATTCAGAAATAAAGTCTGCAGTTGAGTTTTTAAAGGAAGTCAACTTTTTTTTTAGATCACAACAAAGTTCTGTGATCAGAAGCTCACAGTTATAATGACAAATCATCCATGTTCATCAGAACATATGGATGATAGCTATGCACCAATTGTTTGTCAGCATGGGCTGTTCTGAATACAACATTTGCTTCTTAGATATACTTAATATGCTTCTTGGATATACTAAGTAAATTACCTCTACATCCCACCAATTAATAGACAGTGTTGGAGGTCACACTCAGTTTCCCATTGTTCAAGGTGTCAAGACAGAGAAAATGTTAGAATAGACTAGAGGTGCGACAATACTTAGTTCTGACCGATACCGAAACTTCCAATACCTATAAAAAAAATCTAATACCATAAATGTCCAACACTTGATACCAATAATTTTGACATTGAATTGATGTTATCAAATATAGTTGGAAAAAAATAAAAGCATAATTCAATTAAATCTAACTGCAGTAAAGCCAAGAATCATTAGGAAATTCACAAATTTATTAATGAAGTTCCTAATCATGTGATGCATCAAATGGGTACGTATATATGGTGGTCTTGATTTAACAATTAGCACAATAAGCAGCAACAGATCAATATCAGGTGTCCAATGTTATTGGTTTTCCAATACTATTAGTTCACTAATTCTCTTACCTTGCACCCAATATTGAACTTGACGGAAATGAACAGCAAGTGCTGCAACATAATGAGCCTAGCAGTAACCGTGAAAATGTCATGGTTAGGAATCCCGTATGCAATATGATTGCTCTATTTGTAAATGCATACAATTATTCAATAATTATGTATAATTGCAACGTGGTTCCAATTGAGGGTGTCATCAAATGTTAAACCTCTATACACATATTCCTCAGATGCATGGTGTGTTAACCATGGTACCCCATCACGTCTGTCAGTTACCCATCACCACCCTACTTCAATCACGATCCCGTCAAATAACATTATTAGGCACAATGCATCTTATGAATATTGCAGACGTTTCTGCGTCTCGCGTGTCTCTCCGATTCGTGTATGTGCATATCTCCAATTGGTGAATGGTCTCCTAGGATGTCTCTCACACATATATGATCATCTGACTCTGGCATATCTCCCTGAACCTTAGTTAGAGAATACAAGCATTGGTTCGGAAATTCGAAATTGTCCCTTTATGTGTCATATCCGCCCTGTTCTAGACTACTGCTCCTGTGTTTGGAATTTAGAATTTATTGCTGATCTAAGAATGTTGGAGTCAGTTCAGCGTTGCTGGACAAAAAAAAATTATGGACTTACGGAAATGTCCTATGCAAATCGTCTGGCAAGATTAAATTTGTTTTCAATTTTTGGTAGGTTAGTAAGATCTGACCTCATTAAATACTTCAAAGCACATTCTACTGTTTATGTTGAATGTGGTGGTAATGTGGGTTAATCTAGAATGTTTGCAGCGGCTCCCGATTCTCGTGCCCGCGGGCATGGGTTGAAACTTCACCCTCCTCGCTGCACATCTGATGTGCAAAAAGTTGCTCTAACTGTGGGCGAATATCTCTGTGGAATTCATTACCGGCGGATGTTGTAAATGCTTCTAGTGTTTCTGTTTTTAAGAGTGTCTTTTTGTCCTCTATTCCAAACATACTGTTTCTTTATTATGACTGACTGCAACCGTGTCTGATTATGACTGACGTCATAGGTGCCTTACCTTCATTTTGTGAGTTAATTTTTGCGCCTGATTTGCTGTCGTGTTTTCGTGGTCAGTGTCTCCTGCCTACCTTTGCAGAAACTGAGTTGATCTTAGTTCTGTGCATTTCTTTGGAAATATAAGTGGTTTGTGGCCTTCTTACTCAGCAGGTTTCTTGTGTTGTATTATTTTGTATTTATTTGCTGACTGCATCTTATTGTTGTTCTGTCTGCAATACAGTGCTTTTCCCCATTTGATATCCTGTTTATATTTCATTTGTTTATATTTTTGTGGCTGGCATGCACACTCCAGTCGCATTGATTCGCCAGCCTTTTTTTCTGTCTGGTGTCTTTGCAATGTGACTGGCGCATGCCTTGCTTTCGTCCAGAGCTCTTGCTTGCTTTAACTGCGCCCTGCAGGTGTGGTTTTCCTCCTTCGACCAGCTGTGGCGCTGTGGACGTGGCTGAGCGTTGGAGGATCAAGGTACTACTCACGGTCCCACCCCATGCGTAGAGACATCTGCGAAGAAACACGCGGAGACACGCACGGAAGTTCTCGCGCAAACGGAGACACGCACGGCGAGGGACGAGCGCGGAAAGAAACACCCAGAGATACGCGTGAAAAATCAAAGCAGAGTGACACGCGCGGAAAGACACGTCCGGTGAGACAAGCGCGAACTCATCAACAAATGCGTTCGAGATGCACCATGTTGTCAGATGGTGCAAATTCTTCTTCCTGCATGTGTAGTTAGTTGGTAGACACTTTTTTTTGCTGACCCCAACAACTAAGAAAAATCTTTCCCACCTGCAGCAGCTGGGTTGTGATGCATTGTAAATTAGGAATGTAGTAGGGTAAAAATCCTTCTAGTGAATAATCATGTATATATTGATAATTTATTGGTCTCTCATACAGTGCTAATTTTGATTTTCATTGTGCTTTAATTTTCTAATTTTTGTTTTAGAGTAAGGAAAGTGTTTCTGATAGTGAAGTGACATTGACTTCATTGCGCTGGATGGCCTTGGCACTCTAATCTGATATAAAGTGCAGTGAATATGCAATTGAAGTGCCTCATCCCAGGTTATTGAATCAACCTGCTCT
>SDVV010011154.1:0-15958 GCA_016164225.1 Gammarus roeselii
ATATTTCATGACAAATAAATGCACAATCAATCCAACACAATATATAAATATACATGCATTTTCGTGGTGAGGTACTGCCTAACTTACTTGCGACTTTAGTAACAACAGAGAGGAAACAAGTGCTCAAAGCTAAATTGAGGAATCACATTTCTCATATCTATTCGTCGCATACTTTTTCAGCATTTATGAATTAACTTGCCATCGTCTGTTTACGGAAGCTAAATTTATTTCAAATCTAATTTAAATCACATGTTTTAACAATTGCTTTATTTTAATAACAAGTATTGGAGGTAGAAAACACAATCCAATCAAGGTAGAAAATATAACGGTAGCAAGTAATCTACTACGAGGTTGTAGGAACCCTTGTAGGAACATTAGTATTAGGAAACACGATTGGTACGAATTACATAAATCCTTCCGGAGAAAACCGAAGTACACAGGAAGTTCCGGTCACCTGTAGGCCTTGGTAACTTCTAAGGGGATACACATGCTTCCATAACAGTCCGATATAGGTGAAGGTCCTGATCACCTTGGAAACTTCAGAATACCCCTGATAGTCGCCCGACTTACTACATGGAAAGACTAGGAGGAGAGCCTACCTCAATGCCGCCCGACTTGCTGCGTGGGAAGACCATGAAGATTTGGCCTCAATAACACCCGACTTTACTACGCGGAAAGACTGAGACAACCTTAATGCCGCTTGACCTGCTGCGTAGAAAGCCTACCTCAATGCCGCCCGACTTGCTGCGGAGGAGGCTCCTGAAAGTGACTATAAGGGGCGCCGTGAGTAGACGTCGACGAAGGGCCTCCACTTCTGCCACGTTGCCAAGTAAGCCCATCATGTTGCGCAAGAGGTCTTCGTGGCCAGGGAACTCCTGGAAAGGTGGGAGGTTTACAAGTTTAGAAGTGTAGGAAGACAACAACAGGCCTATTGGCCCAAACTAGGTTGTCTTTTGGTAGCAAGAGTGTTAGTTCTGGAGTAGAACGTCTAAGAGGCCAATTGGCCCAAATTAATTTGCCTTCTGGTAGCAAGAAGATTAGTTTTGAAGTAGAACGTCTAGGACCAGAAAGCACAAAGCGTGATCAAGACATCAAGCTGTCTTGATAATTATTAAGTGGCAGAGAGCTCAATTAAAACCGTTTAGAGAACGTAGTCGTATCTCTGTGTGTCACCCCCCCCCCCCTTAATATAGATAGCACGTAATACGTCAAGGTTATCAAACACATTTGAGTCCGTGTGACAACAATAGGCAGCAAGTATAAGAAAAGGTACTTAGGAAGCCAAAAATTGTGAACATTACAAAATCAACGTTCCTAAAAAAAAGTTTGTCTTGGATAACAGAATCACAGATGCAGACAGATACAGAAACTAGGCCGCATCCCCCAGAAAGGGGGGTGGCCGACGGCAAGGCGCACCTCACACCCTCATACGCTTACACAACTGAGCCCTTTTGTGCTTAAGGATCCGGCCGGTACCCCCTCAACATACACTCTGGGTCACGAGTGCAGTCCGAGGATTCGTCGTCGGCAGCAGGGCCCGACAGTTTTCACTGGTTTACCCCCGCCGCGACATAATGGCCGGGCCCCCCCCCACCCACGACCATCCCGCCAGCGGGGTGCCAAGGGTGGGAAAGCACATCAGAGCAGCGTCAAAATCAACCATTCACAACCCTTCTCCACACACGCCTGTTCATTGCACGCTCTCTCGCCACCTCCACATTCATGTCTCTCCTTCCCAATGCCTGATTCACACCATCCATCCAC
Organism: Gammarus roeselii; assembly: GCA_016164225.1. Lineage (NCBI taxonomy): Eukaryota > Metazoa > Arthropoda > Malacostraca > Amphipoda > Gammaridae > Gammarus > Gammarus roeselii. Next base: position 1,765 of record SDVV010011154.1, read on the forward strand.
CCAAACTTCGGTCTACCTCTAGGCCTGCGACCACTCGCCTCAGCATTCATCACCCTTTTCACCAATCTCCCTTCATCAATCCTCTTCATGTGCCCGAACCATCTCAGAATACGCGAATCAACTTTGTCCTCTAACTTCTTCACCGTCTCCGTTCTGATGCGAATCACGTCGTTAGTGAACCTGTCTCTCAGCGACACTCCAGCCATGCTCAACTATTTCATCGCTAAAGCATTCAACCTTCTTCTCTCCTCTGCTCTGCTCTCACCCCCCAAGTCTCAGCTCGAAGCTTCCTCCTCTCACACACTCTACCAAACTCACACTAGCCAACATAGCTTCTCCTCCGAATCCGCAACCAGGGCCGTATCATCAGCAAATAGCAACTGGCTCAACTGCCAACTCCACCCATTCGCTTCCAACAGTTCCAAGCCACGACCCAGCACACTCGCGTTCACCTCCCAAACCCCTCAATCCATATAGAGGTTGAACAGCCAGGGAGACATCACGCAGCCTTGTCTCAGTCCCACTTTCACTGTGAACCAGTCACTCACCTCGCTCCCCACTCTGACATATGCTCGGCTGTCAGCATAGAAACTCTGCACCGCTTTCAACAGATGTCCGCCCACTCCATACAAACACAACACTCTCCAGAGCGCTTTCTTGTCAGATACAGACACTATGCCAAAATCCCCAAGCAAGGGGGGTGACCGACGGAAAGGCGTACCTCAGACTCGCACACCTTAGCTCTGTTGCGCAAAAAGGTCCGGCCGGGGACTCCGCAACACACCCTCCGGGACATGAGTCCAGTTCGAGGTCAGTGTGGGCAACAGAGCCCGACAGCGTGACTGGTTTACCCCTGCCGCGTCATGATGGCCGGGCCCCTCCGCCCACGACCATCCTGTCTTTCAACGATATGCCTAGGGCGGGAGAGCTCATCAGGGCAGCGTCAAAACTCATCCGTTCACTATCATTCTCCACTGACGCCTATCCAGTGCACGCTCTCTCGCTACCTCCACACTCACGTCTCTCCTTCCTAACGCCTGCTTCACACCATCCATCCACCCAAACTTCGGTCTCCCTCTAGGCCTTCGACCACTCGCCTCCGCATTCATCACCCTTCTCACCAATCTCCCTTCATCCATCCTCTCCATGTGCCCGAACCATCTCAGTACACACGAATCCACTCTGTTCTCCAACTTCTTCACCATCCCTGTTTTGATTCGAACCACGTCGTTGGTGATCGGGTCTCTCAGGGTTACTCCAGCCATGCTCCTCAAACAATTCATCTCGAAAACATTCAACCTTCTTCTCTCCTTTGCTCTCATCCCCCAAGCCTTAGCTCCGTAGAGTACAGTTGACACAACGACGCCTTAATAAAGCCCTCTCTATGCTTCCATCCCCGACGTCCTGCAGCTCATTACGCTCTTCAGTGCACACAACACTTTACACCCCTCCTTCACTCGCGACTTTACCTGTTTCTACTAATTCAGTTTACTCCACATGGGAGCCCAGATACTTTAAACACTGAACTTCTTCCATCAACTCTTCCATTTAGGAGGACACTAATTCTGCTTGCATCGACAGTCCTCGAGCATCTAATTACTTTACTTTTACCCATGTTCACTCGAAGCTTCCTCCTCTCACACACTCTACCAAACTCGGACACTAGCCTAAATAGATTCTCCTCTGAATCCCCAACCAGGGACGTATCATCCGCAAAAAGCAACTGGTTCAGCTGTCAGCTCCGCCCATTCGCTTCCAACAGCTCCAAGTCACGACCCAGCACACTCGCTTTCACCTCCCTGACCACTCCATCCATATAGATATTTAACAGCCAGAATAGATATTGAACAGCCAGAATAGGTAATACTAATAATGTGAATGATTACACAGCGAACAAAATGAAACAACAATGTAACGGATCAATAAATAAGGATTTGGTGCACATCGCCTTTGCTTGCCGCTGTCAGGTTTTTCGTCCGTCACGTTGCTCAACCAACCTTGAGGCACTTGCTGAAGTACATCATGCCTTGGCCATCCAGGAAGCGCTGGCAGTTGGCAGGGGTTTCGTCTGTGACATTCCACATGACACTCCATGCTAGTTCAAGGATGTCGTCAATCCGTTTATTGAGTAACTTGTCGCAGATAAGGCTCAGCATGGTCTGAAAGGAAGAGAAGTTGCTGGCTGGATCATTTGTAGGGTACCATACAAGCAGTTGCGAGTGCTGTAGATCTATAATTGGAGAGCAGGTTGTTACAGCAAGAAAATGTCAAAGGTGAAGTGCGGCTCGATTGAATGAGGTCTACAAGGAAAGACAACAAATTTTTTTTTTACCAAAACTAAAATCCAACACGGAACTAGCCACTTGAGTTTTGCAATGACTTGTACATAACCAGACAATTTCATTTAGAGTTATAAGCACAGTTAATCATACACTCGGCCTCTGCACAACTGATTTTCATACACAACTGCGTACCTAGTTATAGTATTAATTCAACAAGGATCTATAAGGGCATCCAAATGAATGATCAACAAGTCTCAAGTATAACATTTTTTATTCAAGTATCATGTACACAGGAAGTTTTTTTTATATCCTTGCCATCTTTTGAGACGGAAGCCAAGCTCTCACACTAATCCCAGTACCGATATTATCTCACCGCCACAACACCAAGGTCTTCCAATACTGTCAGAAACGGTCTTTGCTCACCTCCACAGCAACAAGGAGTCCCAGTAACGGTATTCCCTCACCTCCTCAGTAACGAGGTCTCCCATTAATGCCAGTAGCGGTTTCGCTCACCTCCACAGGATCAAGGTCTCCCAGTAACAATAATCTCTCACCTCCACAGCACCAAGGTCTCCCACTAATCGCTTGTGGAATCCTTCCACTTGGCATGCTAGAGAGTTGAGGAGGTAAATGCTGATGCGGCAAACGAAGCCCGCCATGTTGTCGTCCTGGTTGTTGGTACTGTTCTCACCAGCATTGCTGCGATGACGGATCAGTGATAGCAACAGCGCGACTAGGCGCTCGTACTCGAACAACTGCTGGTACCGAGGAGTGGGCAAGGGTTATCTGAGTCACTGCGAGTCATTAGGTAGTCAGCGGGCTCTGGTTGGGGGATGCAGGTAAGGCAAGATTCGGCAGAGGTGCACGACAGGTCAGGTGAGCAGGAAGAGTAGTATAGGAGGGTTAAGGAAGGAGAACAAGACTTAGTTAGAAGAACCGAGCTCGGCAAGGTAAGGGGCGGAGGATGGAAGCTGGGCAACGTTATGAGAGGACGTCAGCATAGTTAGGAGAAAATATTATATTTCAGCAGCAGGGAATCCTCGCGCGTTGAAGTCAGTCTTTCTGGTGCCGAATGTCAAAGGGGACGTGGGCAGGCAGGCCCACTCAGTTAGGTTTAATAATGTGCGGCAGTCGATGTCATCGGCACGAATAACTTTTAGACCCGCAATAAAACATCTTAAATTGCTCAATGCGAGTACCCCTGGAGGAAAGTAACTCCAAGAGTCATGATGGCTCAGCAATCTTAGGGGTGCAAGGAAATTCAGGGAAAAGGTAGCAGGAGTTATGAGAGCAGGGCTAGTGGAAGGGAAAATTGCAAGCTAGTGAAAGAGACTTAGATCAACGCTTGTGAAGGAGATAGGAGGTAAAGAGCTAAGGCTAGTAACGGAGATGAGAGCAAGGCTAATTAGGATAAGTTGTCTCATTGCAGCCAGCGCAGTCTCCCAAAATGAGGGGGCAACTTCTTGTGTCACCACGGAGGGGTGACGTAGGAGCTTGACCCACAATGTATAAACAACCAAGTCTAATTTAAATCATTACAGTGATATCATCGGAAAAACCTTTAGTCCGTGGCCAGGGATCGAACCCGACGTCGCTGGTATGCGAGACCAACACGCTGTGCACTAGCTCATCCAACACAACAAAAGTTGTGATAAAGATTCCGTGCACATTGTACTGTTTTGGCTAGACTAACACGCTCCTCTGTTATCACTGTGTTATTTGTAAATAAAGCACAGTAACATTTGACTGCCGTTACTCCACCCCTCTTCAGGCACTCAGTCGGCGCCACGCTTGATAGGTGGCCAAACACGACGTCCAGGCAGAGGCTTTCCTACCTAAATTCAGCGCCCCTACTACCTCTTGTACCCGTTCCTTAGCAGTACATACAGATACAGACGAAGGCCGAATCCTGCGGAAGAGGAGTGGCCGGCGGCAAGAATCCCCTTAACACTCCTCTCTTGCACTCGAACACATACCCACCCCTAAACTTAGCGCTTTAGAGCTGTAGTGTTCAGCTAAGACCACGCCTCACACAATTTGCGAAATGAGTAAACTCCGAGGCCAGTGTCAGCAGCAGGCACTCATTCGGCACCACGCTCGATACATGACAAGTATTTAGAAGGTGGTTAAACATTCAACTACCGTTACTCCATCCCTCTTCAGGCACTCAGTCGGCACCACGCTCGATACATGACACGTATTTAGAAGGTGGCCAAACATTTGATTACCGTTACTCCACCCCTCTTCAGGCACTCAGTCGGCACCACGCTATCATTGATACATGACACAGATTTAGCAGGTGGCCAAACATTCGACTACCGTTACTCGATCCCTCTTCACGCACTCAAAGGGCACCACGCTCGATACATGACACAGATTTAGAAGGAGGCCAAACATTTGACTAGCGTTACTCCACCCCTCTTCAGGCACTCAGTCGGTACCACGCTCGATACATGATACAGATTTAGAAGGTGGCCAAACATTTGACAGCCGTTACTCCCATTTTCTTTAGGCACTCAGTTGGCACCACGCTCGATGCATGACACAGATTTAGAAGGTGGCCTAACATTTGACTGCCGTTACTCCACCCCTCTTCAGGCACTCAGTCGGCACCACGCTTGATAGGTGGCCAAACACGACGTCCAGGCAGAGGCTTTCCTACCTAAATTCAGCGCCCCTACTACCTCTTGTACCCGTTCCTTAGCAGTACATACAGATACAGACGAAGGCCGAATCCTGCGGAAGAGGAGTGGCCGGCGGCAAGAATCCCTTTAACACTCCTCTCTTGCACTCGAACACATACCCACCCCTAAACTTAGCGCTTTAGAGCTGTAGTGTTCAGCTAAGACCACGCCCCACACAATTTGCGAAATGAGTAAACTCCGAGGCCAGTGTCAGCAGCAGGGTCTACATCTTTCACCGGTTCACACCTGCTGCGTCATAATTACCGGGTCTTCACACACCCACGTCCATCCCGTTTCTCAACGAGATGCGATGGGCGGGAAAGCGCATTAGGACCGCGTCAAAACTTATCCATTGGACGCTCTTTCGCTACCTTCACACCGATGTCTCTTTTCCCCAGCAATGCCTGTAAAACTTCTAGCTTCCAAAATCGGCATCCGTGCACCGCTACAACCAAAGCCACAGCTGTGTCTGCCTCTATGACATCCTCAGCATTCTAAAACTCCTAAAACTACTCAGCCCACCTCTTCCGAAAATCGCCACACTCCAACAACACCCGGCCGTTAACATCCTTCACTACCTCCACCTTCCCCGTCTTTTCCTTACATAACCACTTCTGATCTTTCAGAAATATTTACTAGATCTTCACCAGAATTCTTGCACACAACTGCCAACTGCACCTAGTACCACTGTCCTGCTTTGCTCTCCCTCACCACGCGCTTCACCTTTCGTCTTTTCTTACTATACTTGTCATAGGCCACCACAGACACCTTCTCAAAGTCCGCTTTCTTCTGCGACACCGTCCTTTCAACCATATCGTTACACCACCCGAACCTTTCCCCCTACACCCGCTCACACACATTTCAACACCTCATCTCTGTACGACTCTTATTTTCCTCGACATTCCCCTGGCCTTGCCATCAGATAATGACATATTCCTCCGTCAACGCCTGCTGGAACTCCTCAGATCTGATTGCTACATTCAATTAACTCTTTCACTACTTCTCTCCCTCCTCCTCCTCTCTTCATCCCCTTCCAGACTTCCACCCAATGGCATCCCTACAATTAGCTAGTGATTCTACGATAAGCAGAAGCGCAACTGACTGATACTGAGGCAAAACAAAGAGTAGCTTCATATCATAAGCTAGTTATTTCTTTGCCCCGCCAGTGTCGAGAAGGAATTTGTGGAACCTCCTAGGGTCGTCCAGAAGTGTCAAACGCTGCTTATGGCGTGTAAGTGCTTGTTGCCTGCATTGCCCAGGTTATATAGTTTTCCTTGATATGTGTGATTAATTGGAGAGCAGCCTGTCAGTGTGGGCATCCGTTTGTGTACATGTTGCCTTTCCTAAACAGATATGAGTAGAGGAATGAGTGGTGTCACCAGCACTGTCTGGAGAGGGTTACTCGGTGTCTATCAGAGTTTGGAAAGACGAGACGTGCAACTACTTGTGTAGCAAACAGATTAAAGTCGCCATGTCAAAGAGGGCTCACAAGCAACATTGGAAAACGAATACATTAAAATTGTGCGACAACTCACGACTTGCTGCGGCACTTTGAGCTGGCTAAAAGTAAGACATCCATTCCTCATGAGAATATTGTCCTTGGGAAACCGTTCCATGGCATTGATCATCAGCGTGACCATCTGCTGGCGAGCGGCGCAGGTGACATTGTGCTGCCGCTCAGCCTCGGACCGCATGATGTAGAAGAGTGAAGCACTGCGGAACAGGAGAGGGCATGCTGAAGGGCTGGTTGAAGCAGGTGGCATCGTGGCGTGGAGCCTCGCTAGGGCATGACTGCCACGGTCCAAATAACGACATTAGATTGATGCTCAACGAAACGATCTGTAGCTACCGACATACATTAAAGTGGCACGATCTATCAATGTCATGATAATTTAATACTCTATTCTATAAAACACAGGGCAAACGTGTCTGTCGTGCTCTTTTCTGTAAGAAAAGCAAAAAATTACGAGGGTCACGATTAATTGGGAGAAATGATAGTCACACAATAATATTCGCTGATCACGAATATAAAGCAATGGCCAACGGTGGTTTCTTATAACACATAAAATAGTGTTTGTATTGCAAATAAAACGTAGCTGCCACAAATACGGTGAATGACGGAGTTGAGCCGATTTTTCAAAATTCTAACAAGATAATTCAAACAATGGGGAAACACAATACTTATTTCTCGATCGTTCAAGTAGATTGATTCGTTGTTCTTCAACGTTGTATGGGAGGTGAGGAAGGGATGTAGAGAAAGTTGATCTTTTATCACAAAAACTAGGTATTTTTCTGTAAGCTGGAGAATGAGAACACGCTCCTTTGTGCCAAGGTCGGCTAGTTTTTCATTCCGCGAATAAACTACACCTTCATTTTTTAATCAAAACATAGTGGTTAGCCTATGCTACCTATTTTCAACTAATCTCTAGTCCATCTAGTCGAAGGGTAAGATTATGAACTGGTAACTCTTAGCTCACATGTTCACGATACAGCCTAAAACGCACGTGCTGGTGGCCAACGAGGGGCATGGCATTGCGGAATAAAAACACACGTACGCGGCGAGATAAGAGAGGCGGCGAGGCAGGCAGGTCACGACGGAGACGAGGGGAGAGAGGAGGCCAGGATCCAATTGTACCTATTATTCACTAGATTTCCGGGTGTCTAAATCTGCCGCCAGCGACGCAAAGGGTACCTGCACGGTGAATCTGGACAGCACAATTTTGCATGGCTATTGTCTAACGAGCCGACTGCGATTCCTTTACTCTGGTGTGAAGTAAAAGAGCAAGAAATGAAGTAAATTTAAATTATATTAATACTATGCAATGCTTGGGGACAACAGGCGCATGAAGGATGAATGAATCTATAATGCTCCATTTAGAATATGAACTCAATTACAAAGTAGCATATCAACCACCAACAAACAATGCAGGTGTTGAATGTTAGTTCATCAGCTACTAGCTCCCAAACACACAAGCCTTACCAGTAGAACCCGAGTTATAGGCTGGCGAGTATTTACCTTGAAATAATTTTCGAGATAGATGAGGAGTTAAGTAGTAGTATTAGTTTGATTTTGTTTTCCACCGGAGTCTCATCGTGAAGTTAATGCAGACTCCCCCCCTAGGGCAATTGAAGAGTGGCAGAGTAGGTGCATCGTAGATTACGAGTAGGTTCAACGTGCATTTAGAGTAGGTTCAACCTAGATTCAGAGTAGGTTCAACGTAGATTCGGAGAAGGTTCAATGTAGATTCAGAGTAGGTTCAATGTAGATTCAGAGTAGGTTCAACGTAGATTCAGAGTAGGTTAAAGGTAGATACCAAATAGGTTTAGTGTAGATACAGAGTAGATTTAACGTAGATTCAGGGTAAATTTTACGTAGATTCTGAGTAAATTTAACGTAGATTCAAAGTAGGTTTAACATAGATTCAGTGTAGATTTAAAGTAGATCCAGAGTGTGTTTAGCGTAGATACAGAGTAGGTTTAACGTAGATTCAGAGTAGGTTTGATGTAGATTCAGAGTAGGTTTAATGTAGATTCAGAGTAGGTTTAACATAGCTTCAGAGTAGGTTTAATGTAGATTCAGAGTAGGTTCAATGTAGATTCAGAGTAGGTTCAATGTAGATAAAGAGTAGGCTTAATGTAGATAAAGAGTAGGTTCAATGTAGATACAGAGTAGGTTTAACATAGATTTGGGAATAGGGAGCAAAAGTTCCAGGATTCAGAGGGGCCTCAAGTGGTTCCTACAGTTTCTCGAGAGGGTCCCGAAGGGTCTCAAGGGTGTCCCAAAGGGCCCCAGAAGGGTCCAAGTGGGTCCCCCCAAATCCTATTGGTCCTTCATGTCCCCCGGGTTCCCGAAACCCCGAGTCCGGCGGGTCCCACAAGTAACCCCCCTCCCCTAGGTCACCTTGTCTCAACCAACCTCGATATATATAATAACAAATGCAGAATTTATCACTATGAAAAAAGGGCAGAGAAAAATAATAGAGCCCATGAAATAAGAAATAATAAAAGGCTAAAATAAAGTGTTAATGATCCACCACAATGAGTTACTTACGCTTTAAGGGGTAAATCATTTGAGGTGCCTGCGCTAGCGTTCGAGTGTGAATTGAACCGCATAATCTGCAGATTTTAAGCAGGCAAACATCATCTCAATGCTGAATAGTGCCATTGACGAGACTCGTCACCCACCTGCTGGAGATCTGCACATGCTCGTCGTAGTGATACTGCGTCATGGCCCTGAAGATGAGTCTCAGCGCCCTTTGCACGTCGTCCACCTTATCGTAGCGAAACAGGTGGAACAGTTCGTTGAGGGCTGTGGTCACCTGCTCCTTGTACGGCATCAGCGTCTCCACAGTGTCCAGGATCTGGCACTCGCTCGCGTCGCCCAGGACCTGTTCATTAAAATACATAAGAGTGACCAGGACCTGTTCATTCGAATACATTTAGTGACCAAAAATTGTTCGTTAGATTAGGGGAATGTATCTCAATGAGAAACATTGAGAATGACAAGAATTTGATCTTAAGATTGGATTAGCGTGGCCAGAATCTTTTCATAAGTTTATGTTAGGTTAGAGAAGCCAGGATCGGTTCACTAGATTAGATTTGTGTGAGTAGGACCTGTTCATTGCGTTAGAAGCCAGGATTACGGACACAACAGACTAGGTTACAGCAATAGGGATTCCTAGGGCGACAAGTCAATGTCTAGCACGGCTGGTTTGATTTGTGTCTCATTTCCACTGGAGCCTCAACGCGAGTCATCGCAGGCTCCCTCGTAGGGCACGATAGCAGAGCAGTCGCTTTCCCAAGTTCCCCGAACATATAATTAGATACGATTGATCCAACAGGTAATAATCAGACGCCAAGTTTGATCCGGCACTCGTCATGCTAAAAAAATCAGTCATGGCGGAGGGCATAAAATATGGTACTCTCATCATGTAAACTTGTTCAAGGTCCGTTTAGAGGAAGCCATGCAGCACACTGGCTTCTGAACAGCAGTGGAAGGACAGATTGTTAAGTTTCCTTACACTCACTTAAAAGATAGCCAACACGTTCCGATATATTACTAGATTATGATCTTGAAACATAGCACAAACATCACTGTGAATTTTAGAAAGTATGGGGTTTATGCTGGCACGCCCATCTGTTATAGGATGTCTTTTTTGTAGTCATCCCAATCGGAGTAACTAGCAGGGGACATTTTGGTCTTATTGACCATTGAGTCAGGTGGTCACCTAGTGGTGACAACCTGAAGTACTGCAATGCCTGCAACAGCTTGAGGCACAACTTGTGATGTGCTTACTAAATAGCACAATGCAGGTTCGTGGTCACGATCATTTCCTTTAATGATATCTCTTCATTCATAACGCGAATAAGGGAGTTATGAAAGGTTTTGTAAGTAGGTCTTCGTTTCAGTAATCATCCCATTGTAGAACTGCGGTATAGCTACTGGGTGATGGACGAGCTACCTTGCCTGCACCACCGTCCAACATTCGCACAGCGTTGAAGAGGCTGGTAGATTTACCGATTAGATTAGACTAAGGGGCCCATCTCTATCAGACATTCGACTTTTCCGGCAATTGTGGTCAGTGTAGGCTTCGTAGATTGCAAGGGAGATTCAAGAAAGCTCATTGCGCCGCAGCGACGCTGCACTGCATCAGTCAGTGTTTCACGCCGATTGCCGCTTGGTGGCACCAAGGACATGGTGGCACGAACGGTCCCATGTCTGCCCCCATTAGATGGTTGTTAGTTATCCATGCGTGTCCTGTCCACCCGTGGTTGATGAATATTTGGTCTCTCCTGTTCGAAAATTTGAGTTTCCCATTCTTCAACAGATGGTTTAAGCGAGAGCTTTTCTGTTTGCAATTTAGCCACATATTGGCCCAACAGGATGCTGTACGCAACTTGATGATAGGAGCCCAGTCTGGGTAAGGAATGGTGATGCATCATTCTGGGAAATGAGTTTAGAAGGGGAATCGGCGAGCTCATTTCCCTACTTCCCGCGGGACGAGGGAAGAAGACTATGGGAAGATGATGTACTTGGGGAGGCAATCAGTTTTGCTAGTTCAGGGGGATAATTTGAGAGCGTACAGTTCTGTAGCCACAACAAAGGTTTCTCGTGGGAGGGTAGCCGAACACGCGGTTGCCACGCACACAGCAGAAGCTCACACTCCGTCGACGGTCATGGAGCAGCCTCGTGAATTTCAGGATTATGTATTGAGTGGAGTACAAACCTAGGTCACCCGGCGGTGGACTGATCATCCAAGAAGGTGCGCCGATTAGAAGAATTCGGTAAGAGAATGAAGGCTTGATAGCCTTGTAAGTGATGTCTACCGAGGTCATCATGTTGTCCCCGCGTACGGTGAATTGCGAGCATACATTTCTTTTAGCCGCAAAGAGGCTTATATAATTAATTTTGGATATTGTTTTAGGGGCTGGGTTGTTGATTAGGCTCCTAGACCTGAAATAATTTTGTAGAAGAGTGTCGTCGAAAAGGAATTAGCTAGCACGTTACGAGGTACGATGGGAAATGAACGAAATGCGCCAGTTATGATGCGCATAGCGTTCTTTGCACTGATCGAGAGAAGTTCAATGCTTGTTTTGGCTGCTGAATTGTAAGCGACAGCCTCATAGTGAAGGCGTGAGTGAATTATTCATCTGTACAACATCATGTCTGTCAGCAACAAATTTCAAGGATGTTGCCGAGAGATCATTGCGGTCGACCTTCGACAGCGGGTCAGCAGAGCTGCAATGTGAGGTCGCCACATGAGTTTAGGATCCCAAACAAAACCCAGAAACTTGATGAAGTTTTAGCATAGCTTCCAGAGATGTGTTTCCGGCGTTAGGGCTGGTTTCAGTTGTACGTCGGAGACGAGAGTAAAATGCATACTTCTAGTTTTACTGATACGGACACTAAGCCGAATCCCCGAGGAAAGTGAGTGGCCAACGGCATGACGCACCTCATACTCTTCTCATACACTCAAACAATTTTTGCCTTTTTGCGCGTAAGGGTCCGGCCGTGGGACCCCGCAACACACCCTCTGGGCTTGTAGTGCGGTCCGAGATCAGTGTCAGCAGCACGACCCGACAGTTCAACTGGTTTACATCTGCTGCGTTATAGTAACGGGGTCCTCCCCCACTTATCCCTATCCCGTTCCCCAACGAGACGCCAGGGCGCAGAAAAGCACATGACGGAACGTCAAAACCCATCCATTCACAACTATTCTCCACCCACGTGTATCCATTGCACGCTCTCTCGCTACCTCCACGATTATGTTCCTTTCTAACGTCTGCTTCACGCAATCCATCCACACAATTTTTGGTCCACCTCTGGGCCCACGTCCGTCCACTCAACTCCGCTTCATCACCCTTTTTAGCAAATCACCTATCCTCACCATGTGCCTGAACCCTCTCAGAACACGTGAATCTACTGTCCTTTAATCTCTTCAACATCCCCCTTCTAATTCGAGGAACATCATTATTGATTTTGTCTCTCAGCATCACTCCAGCCATGCATACCAAATATTTCAACTCAAAAATACTCAGCCTTATTCTCTCTTCTGCTCTATTTTCCCAAGTCTCAGCTCTGTGGAGCACAGTTGGGACAACTACACCATCATACAACCCTAACCCTCGTTTTGCTTCTATCCCTATCGTCCTACAGCAAATTACACTCCTCAGTGGGCCCAACAATTTACACCCTTCCTTCACTCGTTACTCCACCTCAGTTTCCACAAGGTCAGTATTCTCCACATGGAAGTCCAAACACTTATAACACTGAACTGACTCCAATAACTCCATTTGGGAGAACACTAATTTTGCTCGCATCAACATTCCGTGAGCATCTCGTTACTTTAATTTTACCCACATTCACTGAAAGCTTCTTCTCCTCACACACTCTACGAAGCTCAGATAATCGCCTACACAGCTTCTGCTCTGAATCCGTACCAGAGCCGCATCATCCACAAACAGTAACTGGCCTAATTGCCATCTCCTCCCATTTGTTTCCAACAGCTCCAAGCCACGATCCAATACACACGCGTTCAGCTCCCTAAACAATCCATCCATGTAGAGATTGAACAGTCACTGAAACAAACCGCAACTAAGTTTCAGTCCCACTTTTCCTGTGAACCAAGCGCTCACCTTGTTTCCCACACTGACACATGATCTGCTGTCAACATAGGAACTCTGAAACACTTCCAACAGATTTTCGCTTGCTCCACACAAACCCAAAACCCTACACGGCGCATCACTGTCGAGTCTGTTGTATTCTTTTTCTAGATTCATGAAGCCAGAACACATAATTTTCCTTTGCAAGCTACTTCTCTCAGACTTGTCTAGCTGCAATAATTTGATGGGCATTTCCTCTACCGCTCCTGAAGCCAATTGCAGTATCTGTACTGTCTCTAATCCACTTGATTAGCCCATTCCCGTACAACTTACTAACATCACTAGCAATAACATAAGAAATTAAAGCATATATATAACATGTTCATTAAAACTAAAATTATCGCCAACCATAAGGGTTCAAAATGAAACCAAAGCAATATCATCCTCGGTTGTTTTAGTGCTGGGAAAAATATCAAAATTATTACCGAATCATAGATTAGATTAGATGGAGTCAATGTCCTTCTGGCACCGAACGTCAAACCAGCAGCCAGCGCCGCATCAAGTCATCGACAAATCATCCTCAGTCTCCGGAGATGTTTCAACTCACGGCATGCTTAGGTCATCACTGTTTATAGGAATATAGAGAGGTCACAAATGTGTCCTGCTCAAAGTGAGCAAAGAAAACGGTGGTCCTCCGGAATGGAGGAGTTTATTGATAAGTAAGATTGAGTATGATCAATTCACAAAAGATCAGATTTCAGTTAGGAGGCCGGTTTCTTGGAGGTAGTTGAGAAGTGGTTCCGCACTGAATTGTCTCTGAGGGAACTCAGTAAGCATTAGGCGGAGCAAATTAGGAAGGTCCAGGTACCGGCTCCTGGGGAAGTATGTGCGCCGACATTCCGTCCATGAGGGGCATTCGGCCAATACATGGGCTATTGTAAGAGGGACTAGACAGTCCATGCAGTAAGGAGGTGGTGACGCCTCCATTAGGTGTCTGTGTGTTAGTCTGCTATGTCCTATTCTCAGTCGGCATAGAGTTACCTCAGTCCGTCGAGATCGGTTGCTTGATGAGACCCAGGGTATGGGTGCGTCTTTAATAGTACGCAGTTTATTTCTCATAGGTAC
>SDVV010011155.1:0-15958 GCA_016164225.1 Gammarus roeselii
ATATATTGTGGCCCTAACATAAATTTTACGTTGGTTATAAGCATCCTTAGATCAAGGTTTTTGTATTGCAGCCTTTGCTCTTCCACGACACTCTCGTTCTCTTCTTACGTGGTGAAGATCATTACATCAGAAATTCAGAGCGGGCCTCGTAAACGGCCTCGGCTTCCGTCGTCTCTTTGGAATTTCAGTCTGACTTTTTATGCATCAAAGCGTATATGGTAGCGACGGTCTTTGCAATGGGCAGTTGTAGTGCCGCTGTTTCCGCAAGGCGCGGTTGGTGACGGTCTTTGCACTGCGCGTCAGGGATGACGGTTTTCGTTCTGCGCGGCAGGAATGACGTCTTTGTACTTCGCGGCAGAGATGACGATCTTTGTACTGCGCGGCAGGAATAGCGGACTTTGTACTGCGTGGAAGGGATGACGGCCTTTGTACTGTGCGGCAGAGATGACGTGCGGCAGTTGTGACGTAGTCTCCGCACATGCGCCACCACCGCCTCACATTGCGGAGACAGCGTCATCTCTGCCGCGCAGTACACAAACAGTCATCACCTCCGCGCAGTACAAAGACCGTCATTCCTGTCGCGCAGTACAGAGATCGTCATCTCTGCCACGCAGTATAAAGACCGTGATCCCTGCCGCGCAGTACATTGCGGACGACAAGGACCTTTGCGCGGAACCGTTGAGGTTTGGAAGGAGCTGGATTTGAGGCTGTAGATGTACATCGCCCCCTCCCCCTCCCTCTCCATATTCTTAGTCATTTCCTTCCCTTTCACTCCTCCTGCTCCCTCTCCCCTCCTTCCTCCCGCCTCTGCTCATCTTCTTCTCCCTCTCCTCTTTATCCATCCTCCTCTACCCTCCCCTTTCTCTCCTTCGGTTTCCTTCTAATTTTTTTATCCCCTCTTCTCCTCTTTTCTCGCTTTCTTCCATCTCATTCTTCCTTCATTTTATTCCATCTATTCCTTCCTTCTCTTTTTTCCCTCTCTTCCTTCCTTCTCTTTCTTCCTTCTCCCTCTTTCTGCTCCCTGTTCTTCTTACATTCCCCTGCTCCTACCTCCCTTCCACCCGCTTCCCACAGCATAGCAGGGATGACAGCTTTCGAGTTAAGCAACACTAGTGATATCAGCGCCTGAATGATCAAGCTGTGCTCTGTTATTTTAGAGTTGGGGGATGGCCATGTGTGTTCGTATGATTCACTTCGCTGCCAACGATATCTGAAATATTGTTGCAATATATTAATGAGTTTTCACTCGTAAATAAATGTCATAGCGTGAAATGTTTTTAGCTGAAGCCCTACCTTAACAGACTATCCTTGAAGGCATTCTAACTGACTGGAAGTAAAATGTCTGATGACCTTTAGATGTTGTCCTCCGGGTATCCAGGGGTCAGTGCAATATTTATAATCGCAAAAAAATATTCATAAAGATAGGCAGGCGATTGTCCTCAAACTGTTTCACGATAAGAAAGACGGTATCCTAAATATCTTGATAAGGTACCATTTCTGTCGAAGAAAACGTAAGTTATTAAGAGAACGGATTTATAAATAAAATCTAAGGTAACAAACTGGTTGACGACATTGAAGCCGCGCGTAGGACTCATTCGCGACCGAAGAAAATATAAAGCACCCTGTACAATCTACTATTACTGGCTAATACATGAAAAAATAAATATAAACGGTGTGAACTCGGAGAGCCTACCAAATAAAAATGATGAGAGTTAGAGGGGTTACAAGATCCGTGATTGCACTCGGGGCCATTGATCAGAAAAAAATCAAGAAGCCACACACATTCACATTGTATCAAAATTTGAGGAAGCCTGTATGGCAACATTTCATGATGCGATTGCGACACGTAGTAGCAGCCGTACGTGTGCCTCGGACAAAATCAATATGGCGTACCTGGTTTGAAATCAAAACGGAAAAGGCTAGTACAACGACCAGTTTAATGTCTCTGATCTCGGGCGTACTCATGCCGTTTTGGAAACTTATAATTACAAAGGGAAAAACCACTAAACAAGCAGCAATGCCACTCCCCTACAACGATCTCGGCTCGTGGGGGAAGTCGACTGAATTCTCGGGGCAGCTCAAGGAACGTAGTGAACGACAGAGAATAACGTTCCCTGTGGCATCTGGAAGATACCAACAGGCGAAGCTCTATTTCTCACTTTACAAGTTGTTCACTCAAGGGGCTAAACTTTTTTCACTCGCACCGTTTGGCGTGAATTGGCAAACGGGACAAAAACTGCTTCTGCTGTTTTCAAAGTAACATGAATGTTGAACCTTTGAACAGTGAACCCGTGTGATGTGGTCAGATGAGTATACAAACACACTTTTCAGAGTTATTGACGGATCAAAGTGACCCAAGAATTGAGTGAAAAAATGTGCCCTCTGAACAGACTTCAGGAGACAGTGTGTTGCTCTGGAGTTGTTTAGCGTTTTCTGGACCTGGCTCTGCAACCTTCTGCGGTGATCAGATGGCGTCCAGTGATGATTTGAACATTATGGGCGACCATGTGCACCCAACAATGGATTTTTGTTATTCAGATTGAAGTGGAATCTTTCAAGATAACACTGCTAGGATTCGTCGTCCTCATGTTGTCCAATTTTGTTTCGATTATGAAGGAACCTTCCATCACATACAATAGCCTCAACAATAGTCGTATTCGAATTGAGAATAAATGGGATGAGCTGTAGAAGAAGCTGTGGTGGACCTTGAAGAAAATTTACTCCCACAAAGGACAGAATTGCAAGTAGGTTCTTGTTGTTGTGTTTATGACCAGGCGACTGTGATCTTTCTCTTGAGAAAAACGCTGTTCCATAAACTCTTTGAGGAGTCCCTCGATCTTTTTTTTTATCGTCCATCTAGTGTGCACGGTAGCGAAAAAAAATCGTTTATGGTTAGGATAGAACCTTAGGACAAACTCTGCTCCTCCCACGAAGAATTGACCTTTATATTGACCGTTCCGGCGGTATTATGCCTGGCCAGGCCTAGTGAATAACATCAGCTACATTTTAAATGAGTTCAAATTTCGAGGGCAAAAAGTTTATTTACATTTTTTATTACTTCTGATTCCTGAAGTTTTAGAGTTTTTAATTTCAGTTCGACCCCTTGCTTAATCAACTTGCAATTAAATTTATGATTGATAACTGTTATTTAATTTGAAACGGCATATTATTTTATCGATGATAATCTGAGCCTCGTTAAAACTTTTTCTGAACATTGGTTCAATAAATCTAGCACATGATGAATACGACCGAGCGTCCCTGGCTGTTTGTACCATCTTTTCCTTTTCCGATTCCATATCAGCGAAAGTTGAGCCGTAGCTAGCACTGCCTGCTTGTATCATCTTTTAATTTTTTGATCCCATATCAGGGAAAGTTGAGCCGTAGCTGAGATCCCAACGTATATGGCCTCGGCCATGCCAAGGGAATATACGCTTCCAAAAGTCAACTCTGGCACATTGATCCTACGGCGTTGACCTTACCCATGGAGCAACCCTTTGGGTAGGTCAGTAAGGTCTTGCTATGACTTATGCAAGTGCAAGCAGTTGATGAATAGTTGATGACAGAACGTAACACCGAGAAACATCGAATCGCATTAGTACCTGTTTGAATGTTTCTCCTCTATTATATTGTCCAGCTGGCAAGAGTAAACTTGTTTGACGACTGTCCTGCTGCACCAGCACAATTCATGGCTACTTGTGAGCTGCCCTGGAAGGACACCCACATGACTCGATTAATGCCACTTATTAAGAAAATATATGAATGTGGCACTAAGTAATAGGCAAGTTTTACTGCATGCCACACAATACTACACAATGAAACCTAGTTAACACATTTTGTGACCACCCACAGTTTTAAAAAAGTTATGATGCAAGTCAAATATGACAGCATGGGTCATGGATTATCAAAAAATGCCATTAAAAGCGTCAACAACAGACTGATTGTGAAACTAGGTGGTGTATAAAAAATCAGTCTGAACAAACTTCTTGACTTCATATATGCAAGCATAGTCAGAAAAAGGATCTAATGAATGTCAGGAACAGAATTTAATATTGAAATAATTATGGAAACTGGTAAATTTCTCTCAACATTAACTCCCGCTTAGAGTAAATTCTCTCGGGAATTTCTCGTCTATATATTTGCTGGAGGACGAGCGTTTAAAAGCATCTAGGTAAAACATCATAACGATCACACAAGAAGAAACGAAAGAAAATAAGCAGGAAGAAGCTGTTGACATCATCAACTTGCTTATTAGATAATTTTGGTTAATATAAATGGTCCGTGTGAGAGGCATACGCTTTTCGTGAAGCTTAAATCGAAAAATTACAAGGAAAATTCTATTGAGGATAACTCGAACAGGATTCATTCTGCTTTCCTCGACAGATGATTGATTGCATCAAATGAGAATAAGTAAAATATTAATATGATAAAAGATCATGGGTGCTGTGATATTTCGACACATTATATTCGCAACACCCTATTTGACTTCTGACAAATTCGATCTGTAAGAATTCCGAAAGTCAGCTTAGCGTCTAGAATCAAGCCGAGATACTTGATCTGAGACTCCCCTTCCAGTACATAGTCGTCGTAAAAAACATTTGGCAGTCATGAGCAATGAGTTTGTTAACTGCTAACCACGTTGAAATATTCTATTGAAAGATCTAATGATATCTATGGTTGGTCAAAATTGTCTGACTGCACATAAAATAGAACATTTTACAGTCCAATTTGTGATGGATCATTTTCCAAAATAATACGATGAAGGAGCTATACAGACCCTTGAGGAACACCAACTGTTATTGACACCATATTTTTTTCGATGTTTCAGACTACATACATATTTCTGAGAGACCAATAACTATGAAACGGTGAGCTCATGAACAAAATATCTATATCGACTGTATTGAATCGCTTGCGCAGGTCAAGGAACAGACAAATTGTATACGTTTTATCAAGAAATGATTGACACCGGTGATAGAAGTAGATGGACCACTATTGAGGTTGTATTAGACTTTTAACGGAAACCGAATTCTACATTTGACATAACACTATTAGCAATAAAGAACTCGTTTCATCTAGTGTGAAAACCAAACAGTAGAATTGGACGATAGTTGGATGTACTGCTAGTCACCGGACCTGAGGGCAAGGATAACACGAGCATGTTTGAAAACTTTTGGATAAACCCCTAATTCCATACTTCTGTTGAAGATTTGGCAAAGAAGAGGGCAAATTTCATGACCACCTTCAGTCAGATATCGGGTTGAATTTCATCCCGATATTTCTTTTTTTGGAATGAATTATGATGATCATCTATTAAATTGAAATCAGTTTTGTAGAAAATGCATGCGTTGTCAATTAGTTGAATATGGCCTGGTGGAATAATAAACCTTGGACGCAGTTTTTTTGACAAGTTCTGTTACGAGTGGAAGTGTTTGGTGCAGTCTTGATCATAGAATGCATGTCGACCCAACATTTCATCAAGAACCAACCAGCTCCTTCCAATAAGCGTGATCATATTGAGTTAAGCATTAAATGATCTTAAGGTTATTAAACCTCGATTTCATTGCTTGAATAGCCTTAATTTCTTGACTATAACATTTTGCAAGGCCAAATGAACAACGAGGGAGCCTGTTTTCGCTTCCTGATTTTCACATTTCATAGAGGAAAACTATCAAGATATTGCCCTTAGAGTTTATCCAACAGCAGCATGAGAGCATTACATAGGTTTTGGTGTGCATAGTTTCATTAGTTAATAAATGCGAAACCATTCCAAATTTTTAAAATTTTTATTTTCTTCGCTTATATAGCGGGTCACAGCACAACTTAGATTTTGACCATTTAAGAGACTGGCCAGAATGTCTCCCTGGGGGTAAGGTTGACTCGAGCCTACCATTTTCAGTTTCCAATCTGAGTCAATTGTGATGAGAGGCTGACACAATACCCACTCGGCCAGCTGGTGGCCATCATCAAATGATCTTAGAAAGGGATTGGGATCGTAACATGCATTATGAAACTGAACTCAAATCACAGATCAGATCAATCATAGTCCACATCACCCGATAAGCGGGTATCGCTTGCGGAAAAATTACACCACAAAGAAAACGTAGTAATTGGGTTAGCAATGGACATCCTTATAGGTTTGACTGTCGCTATAAAGAAGCCAATGCCTGTTAACTGGTGGAAACAGTAACCAGTTTGTGGAAATCGAATCGAATTGGAAAAAAATGATGTTGAAATCGACACTTAACATGAAATTGTATTGATTGGAAAATTGGGGATTATATCACGTAAGGAAAGTATTATTGACGTTAGAGCACACTCACGCGGCGGTCTGTTTAAACGTGCTAAAAGCAATCCCCAATTAGGGTCTGTTTACCATTACTGAGCAATTCAGTGATGGCTGCAAATTTTTCACAAAGCTTTACTAGGCAGATTTCCTGCATTGATCTGTGGTTCCACCCCCAAACCTATTCCTATACATGCTGTGACTGTAGAGGATTCAGTAACAATAATAACTACAAACTGAGATTAGATCGACTGGAGAAGTAGCCCTAATGAAAGCAACGCTCCTTGTCGACAAGCGAATAATGTCGTGCAAAACTATAAAAACATTAAAAATTCGAAAGCGGTCTCTAAATTTGGTCATATTGTATTGTCAGGCTCACTAGTGAAGTCAGGAACATCGTCCTCGTCTCGAAAGGAAAGCGCGAGATAACTCACAATATTAGTTGAAGAAAGACTCATTATACTCTGGAGCACACGGACGTTTACCCATCAATATTAGTTAAAGAAAGACTCATACGCTGGAGCACACGGACATTTACCCATCAATATTAGTTAAAGAAAGATTCATCATACGCTGGAGCACACGGACATTTTCCAACAATATTAGTTAAAGAAAGACTCATCATACTCTGGAGCACGCGGACATTTACTCATCAATATTTGTTGAAGAGACTCATCATACTCTGGAGCACGCGGACATTTACCCATTTTACTCGAGCATTCGAAAGGCTCGCCTCCAACCTATTGATGTCGTAGATACCAGGAACCGATTCTGGTTTGTGTGTCGGCAGCATATTGTAGAAGATGCCACCGTTTCTGCTGCTGACATGTTAATGGCGGATTCACTTTTATGAGTTTTTTTTTCTTAAGCGAGCACAAGACCGCCACATGCTTCCGAGAGCGTCTTGCACTGACACTTCCAAGTTGTCAGTAATGTGAGAGGACGCGCTGAGGAGAGTGGAGTTGATGTTGCCTACTCCAATGGTTGATGTTGGTGATGTTGTTGTAAGGGCCCCTTTGTTCAGGCTGTTGTTGTTTCAGTTGACGTTGTTGCTACCGTTCGTCGCACGTTCTGCTGTTGTTGCTTCAAATGATGTCATCGAGGCTGAATTGTGGACTGTTTAATCGAACAGTCAGCTCCTCTTTGAGTCATTAGAGCAAGTGGTAGTGATACCTGTCCTGTTCCAGTTACTCAACATATAGACGATGCCATGCCTTGAGTAACTCATTTTCTGATGCTAAGTATTCAGTTTGTTAGATCAGTAAAGAAAGGCTACTAAAATGTATCGACAACTTTGAATTTGTAATAATAAGGTTCGGCAATTTAATGACGTTGGTTTTTCTCCCTTTTGTCACCGATGTGCAAGACCACACTCTGACTACTCCTTATTCTCATGTTTATTCATTGCACGGTTACCGCTAAGGGGGTTCCCGCGTCGCACCCGCAGCAGAATATGGCACTTCTTGTGTACTCTTTGTTGGGACCAACCTTCCTCAGTTTTAAGGAGATACTTCAGACTCTTCGCCCCCTCTCATGGGCTCCCCTCAATTCTCCCCTTAAAGGTTACTAGACCGTCCGTCGCCCTTAGCCTGACTGCGCTTCCTGCTTCCAGCCAGACTATTCCAGCACAGACAATATACTGTAGAGTGTTTGTTACTTTGTTTAAGAGCTTCATTCTGTAGCGTAGGCTGATTGCACTTCGCTGTTGACTGTACCTTCTTGTATACATGGACAATCATGGACACTTTAATATAAACCTAATCATTCTACTAATGATAACCAGTTTTATGTATGTATAGACGTACAGTCATTTCCTCCCTAGTTAGGAAGGTGGCTAAGTTAGTCTGATACAAATGGGGGAGCCGACCTGTCTCCCCGCCACAAGACCGCCGTGTCTATACCGGTGCTCGATCTCGCGACGTGCAGCACCAGAGGTTGGCACCTGTCCTAGAATTCCTAAATTGTCTTCTATTCCAAATGAAAGTGCATGCAATATATATTGTCGAACTAATCGAATGTTTTACCCACTCTCTCTTTCATTCAAAGGATTTATGTTCAACCTTCGTTTCATTGTTTCTTAGTGTCATCAAGATATTATTTATTGAGTGGTTTCAACCCATTTCAAGGTCAGCATGAACCATTTAACTATGGCCTTTAGATTCTAAGCAGATGCTTTAGTCCGGTGGGGGATCAGCTGCCGATTTGCCCACACCATCAATAGTAGTATCCTCAGTCAAGGGATATGACAGTTACCCAAACTATTCCCTGCTGATCATCTGTCGTCAGATCTCCTTACGTTGATGAAGCGTGTTCTTTATCTGTTTTCGGACTAAAGAGTAGGTAATTTATAGATGTTGTTGTGAAGTGACCATCTCCTCAAACTTGCATTTACATGATGGCGATCACATTAACCTGTGCTACGTGATGAAGAGTTCATGTTACACGCCGCCCCGTATGTGCCCCAGCTCGACCACCTGGCCACAAGCTCTGCCTGATATCAGTTGCATGCATTACGCGTCCTCCGTGTCAAAGTCCCGTCCCTGAAAGTTGGGTCATCCACGATCGAATCGTTAGCAGTCCTTCCGAAGGTCCAATCGTTAGTCGTCCTTTCGTAGGTCCAGTCGTTAGAATTCCTTCCGAAAGTCCAGTCGTAAGAAGATCTTCCACAGGTCTAGTTGTTAGCAGCACCTGGATGTGAAATTGCGCGAAATTGTGTGAATGGAGATTTTTGAAGGTAGAAGGGGTAATTGTCTTTGTTGAGCAAGTGCGTTAGTCAGATGGTGTCCATCTTCGGCGGCAGCTCACGAGGCAGCCGTGGAAGAGGCTACAGGCTGTGAGTCGGTAGAGCTCCTGTACGTCCAGTCGTTAGCAGTCTTTCCGAAGGAAGGTCCAGTCGGTAGCAGTCTTTCCAGAGGTCCAGTCGGTAGCAGTCCTTCCAAAGGTCCAATCGTTAGCAGTCTTTCCAGAGGTCCAGTCGTTAGCAGTCTTTCCAGAGGTCCAGTCGTTAGCAGTCTTTCCAGAGGTCCAGTCGTTAGCAGTCTTTTCAGAGGTCCAGTCGTTAGCAGTCTTTCCAGAGATCCAGTCGTTAGCAGTCTTTCCAGAGGTCCAGTCGTTAGCAGTCTTTCCAGAGGTCCAGTCGTTAGCAGTCTTTCCAGAGGTCCAGTCATTAGCAGTCCTCTCATAGGTCCCGTCGTTAGCAGTCCTTCCGAAAGTTCAATCGTTAGCAATCATTCTGAAGGTTCTTTCGTATAGCTGTCCTCCCAAAGGTCCAGTCGTTAAATGTCCATCTGAAGATAATGTTTTTAGCAGTACTTCCGAAAGTTCAATCCGAAGGCAGCGTTCAAGAATGTTTCTGCACATATCGTGGTCTGTTTCATTCTTATGCGCTGGGTTCGCTTATGGATAGTTCCGTATTACTCGCCAAGTAGAAGTCGATTATATAGGCTTAGGGTCCCATTCTGTTTTTGTCATAAACGTCGCAAAGGTAAACCAACCCAACAAGTCTGTTTTATGTAACTTATTTTTCTTGAGTTGAACTGTTAATGTTTCGACAACAAAGCGAGAATTTGAAAATACAGTCTGCTCGGCCGCTGCTCGCCGTGGCCAAACTCTTACTTCAGTGACAAGCCGATCCTGCTCGCCTTAGCGATTGCACGGTCTGTGACCTGTTTATCAACGCTCCCCGATTAGTGACGGTCACCGATAATTGAATGGTATTTGACATTGACCTGTTTATCAGCGGTATTTGCCTTAGATTAGCCGTTTGCGTCGGTGGCTAACCAATCAATTGAGGTATTGATATCCAAAACTGAAAAGATTTGTGAGTTCGACTCCCACTGTGCACCCGTCCGCTCGGCCCTCTAAACCCTCATAGTGGGCCTTCACTACTGCGTTGTATAGACTCCCTGCAGTCCTTGTTGCCATTTACGCACCCTGTGCGACCAATATCATCCTATTGTAGTTCTATTGATCATGATAGGACTTGATGGGCCGCATTACTCATCTCAACGGACTTTGAGGCTCTTGAATTACTGGAGAAGAGATTGGGCGAACTCATAATGATTGCCAAGTAATGTGTTGGGTAGGGGGGGGGGGGAAATTGGACGTCGCATAAACCTTAAACAGCGCCTGAATGTGTGTTTGCTTACTGAAGTTGTTCCCGGATTAGGTAACAGCTATGCAGCGCTCCCGATGGATGAATATCATCAACCTCACTGAGATTTGAACCCGCGACCGCCAGAAAGCGCAATGGGTGCGTACCCACTACACTCGAACAACATTTAATGATCCCCAACATGCTGGTGCTATGACCAACCGAAGATTGCACAAGACCCCACAAGCGCGTCCAGAGTACATCAAATTACGGCGATCCCCGCTGCAGCGTGTGGGAAAGTAGACCTTTTATTCCAATTTCCAGCACAACTGAGGTTTATGCAATTGGATAAGAAGAGAAATGCAGAGGTTAAACTTATCACAATAAATAAATAGCGTCAACCGCACTGAGATTTGAACCCGAAGACCGCTGTTGTAGTTGCTTAGCCCAGGTCTCCATCTGCTGTAGTGAAAACCGTGCCAGCGCACCGCCCAAAATCCTCGAGACCCACCGACACGCGCGTGTTGAGACAAAGAGAGGTGGGGGATGAGAAAGGGTTGAGCGGCTTATTGGAAGGGTAGAGTGTTTTTGATAACTTTGTGGGTGATGTGCACCTGAAGAAATTGTCACCCGTGCGGTATAATTTATTCGTGAACACCAGAACATTGCAACTTGCAGCGTGTTCATGTCCCTCAGTCACACTGCAACACACCAACCAAACGCGTGCAGGAATATCCTCATGTGGAACAGGAATGTTTTGTAGGAGAGAAATGATGGGGATTGTTCACTTGTCCATGAAAAATAATGCAGCGTATATGCAGCGGCTCTGGTGTCTTGAAAGTGTCGGTGGGCCTGAGGCCGGGCAGCGCACAGGCTGCGTCCAAAGACGGCGCACAAGGCGCCGTCCCCAACGGCGAGGATATGAAACAGGGTGGGTTAAAGGGACTTTCGCTGGGGCCGAAGCCCAGACGCCGCCACCGCAAACAAGGCATCTTGATGTAGTTGATCTGCCTGACTCATGTAGGCTCCTTTGGGGGCGGCTGTAGGCTCCATCCGAAGACCGTCAGAAAACGAAGCGGGTGTCATTGCTACTGGGTGGTACAGCACTTGCTTCGTGTTCCTACGGTCGCGGGTTTGAATTCCGGCGAGGTTGATGATATTTTTTCTTGTTACTTGGTTTGCCCAAACTCGTATTTATTCTGTGTCAAACCATTTTAATTATTATATTTGAAAACACTTATTTACCATGTGTATTGATATTTAAATCATGCAAATGCTGATGCCACAGCACGAGTGAAGAATGTCTCCGCAGCTGTTGGTCAGGTCGAAGCTACGCTGCGATCGTTTTTTATAGCGAAGTTCCTCCAAGTATCCGAGCGATGTGTTGAATGCTCCTTGCTTCTCCTGATACCGTTGACTGCTTTTTCAATCTCATAGATAACATCGGTAGACTACGTCATTTATCGGTTCCGGTGTCTCAAACCTAATTTTTGCTATGGTGTGATTTTTAATTGTGCCGTTTAGTTTTAATTCAATTCCAATACCTAACATAAAAATTCCGACAATTTTTTTTGCGAGCGTTGTAACCCTCTCCACTGCCCATCTGGGCAAACCCCAGCACTGCCCTACTATCCCGCAAGTCAGTTCCAGGGCCCTGTACGTGAGGGACGCCTCGCTGCCGGTGCATGTAAATGATCCTCATAAGACGGACGGAGATTCTCCGGCTAATGGAATGGGTGGAGCAATCTGTAGGGACGCCCGGCGCCGGAAAAGAGCGCAAGTGTCGACTGGCGGCAGGAGAGGGCGGGGAGGCGAAAACTTTTTGTGGTTGGGAAATGGACTTTGCAGAAGGGCAGGAAAAGAGGGAAGAGTAGTGTGGGATAGATGATTGCTACTTTATGGCAGGGAAATAGACCAGAAGACAAGATATGAAGAGGAGTGTGGGTATTCGAGGACTTTTGTGTTGTGGGGAGAGCATGAAAAGTTTGTACAAATGCTGGTAGTTGAAAATGTTTTGTGTTGGTCAAATTGGTTTACGCTACGTGATGGTTGAAAATATATCACGAAAATCAAGAACCTATATTGGTCGAAAAAGTGCTATGAAGAAACAGTGTTAGGAAGCTAACGTAAGACTAGTTGGTGGTGGGCCACGGTTCCTGCGTGCAGATATGCGGTGAGAAAGAACTTCTTCAGGTGCTGGGTTTGTTTCGGTTTCTTGGACAATTCTTGCCGATGAGCGGTTCTTGGACAATGGATGATTAACGGTTGGAGAATACTGCAGTAATGACGGTGTAATGGTGCGCAAGTGCCTAAGCCAAAGGCTGCCTCAGTCGGCGAGTCTCCGGCGGTATCTTGGGAGGCAGCCGTGGAAGAGGCTCCATACTGCGTATCGGTAGAGCTATTATTATTATTATTATTATTATTATTATTGGATCATTTGTTTCCATCGTCTGGCAATGGGTTTTGATTTTTTTATGTACTAAGTAAATTTTTAAACATAAGACATGAAACTTCATTATCAACTACGCTACTTTAATTAACGAAAACGAGAGTTCAATTTGAATTTGTCACAGCTCATTTCTAGGAGCCGCCGGTTCGGATTACATGGAGCGAAATATTATTTACAATAGTATCATCTGTGCACATACAGGAAATGTATATTTTGACCAAATAATTCCGACTACATAGCGTTGGGAAAACCAGTGACACGCGGCGTTGAAAAATAAGAAATACTTGAGGTGGATAAACAACAAAATACATAAGTGGAGAATAACTGGTACAGGGGGTGGGAAATTACGCATGCATGTGGTTAGAGTCCCGAGAACATGGGGTTGGAACATCAAAATGTGCTAACATATTCTAATGAGTAGTCTACATTATTGTACGATGATAAAGATGTGGATGGACGACAAGAATTATACAGAAAATATGAATACAATATCGGGTTATGAAATCGAAAAGCGCTAACATATTGTAAAGATGGTTCTAAACCATTGTATTAATAATGAAGGGGGGAAAAGGCGACATAAGTTATAAAAAAAAAAGTTATACATAAAATAAATACCAAACAACTGAATATACAATATACACACTTCAAGACCGCTATGAAATGATTAAATGATTTTCTGGTTACTGGTATCATGCATTTAGCTTGTGTTTGTGGGCACAGTTACCGTTTTGAATTGATCGGCCAATAGATGTTCATTAGGCCTATTCTTGAAGGACGTGTTGGATTCAAGATTCTTGATGCTTGTTGGGAGGTTGTTCCAGGATTTTGGTCCAGTGATCGAAAAAGCTCGACAGGCATTTTCTGTTTTCCTGTGTTAAACGTGCAGATTATCATTATTTCTTGTGCATCGATTGTTCTTTTCACCTCGAGAATATATGTGCCTTTGGCTGCCGGTGAATGTTTTTCTAAAAGATCTTAATGAATTCTGATTGACTCGTGGAGTGCCAGGTTGTTATCGATATTGAACCACTGTAATTTTTCGAGGAGAAGGCTTACGTCGTCTCGTTTTATGTGGATGTTATTCCTGCCGCAAAGTTTATACAACGTTGCACTTTCTCTCTTTGAGTTTCGGTGCATTTACCCCAACTTGAAAGACGGTGGTTAATGTGAGAAAATACTAAAGCTTGGACAATCTGTAATCTTGATTATAGATCCAATTATTTTTTGGCGGAGTTTCGGAACAAAAGTGTTCCACTCAACTTGGAACACAGAGTAGTCACGTGGTGTTTGAAGGAAAGATCGGGATCAAACCATACTCCCAGACTTACAACTTTATCTTCAACAGGAATGTCAGATTTTCCCAATTTGATGGAGAAATTCATTAGAACTGCTTTTCTTTTTGAGTTCGAGCCAAACACGATGCATTTTGTTTTTTAAGAGTTGAGCTTCAGTCCATTTTTATCATACCAAGATTTCAGATTAGTTACGGCTGTCGCAACGTCGTCTTTAAGTGCATTCAGATCTGACGGTTTTCGGAAAAGCGATGTCTGAACATCATCGGCGTACATTACCATTTTTGCTTGATTTTTTGGTATTTTACTGTCGATATTATTTACAAAAACCAGGAACAACAAAGGGCCAAGTATCGAACCTTGAGGCACCCCAAAGGCAACTGTGGCCGAATTTGACATAGGTGCGGTATAGAGTTTAACTCATTGTTTGCCGATTCATCAGATAACTTTCGAACCAAGTAGGGTCAATTCCGATGTTGCGGAGCTTGCCAAAAAGAATTGTATGGCTTACACTGTCGAATGCTTTCAATAAGTCTAGCAATACCAGCAGAGATACTATGGAAGGCGACCACCACACATGGTCTCTCCCACAAGATCAGATGGGGCGAGATGCGTAGGTCGAGCAAGGTGAGAAAATATATGGGTCGTGGTGTTATCAGAGAAGTGACAGTCAAGACACAGTGAGTCCTGATGCCTGCCTATACGCGGGACTGGTAGGATAGGGTGGGGTTGCAGTGGGTGGAACGAAGCTTAGACTGAGTGAACCGAAAGAGACATGTTAGAATGATTTCAGAGTGATGTACTTGAGGGGATGGTGTGCCAAAGATTCTGTTGGGACCCTGGTTGGCTACGGTAATTGTAACTGAGGCAGTGTGAAGTGTTTTAATTGTGGATCTGTACCTGTCCGAAAAATGATATCGTCACGGAAAAACGGAGAGACACCGGGTTGAAAAAGTGATTGAAATGTGGGCTTCTTGTCACTGGGGCTGGGCAACATTGTGACGACAGTAAATAATGGATGGTGTTGGCGAATAAAACCAGTCAGGATCTGAGAGCAAATAAATGATGGGCGTGAACGAATAAGGAGGGTGTTGTCTTCTTTGTGGAGGTGGTCGATCAAGAGCATTTTGTGTACGCCAGTGGAAACCTAAGAACGTTCTTCTGAATGGTTTAATTTTTGCGGAGGACAGTGCTAGAGTTCTGAGGGAACCAGTTTAGACTAACATTAATGAAGACGAAAATGACGACTCCCGGTAGATAGCCAGCTGAGTCTCCTTATGATGACCCCAGCTTGTTCCGGCGAGTCCCTTAATTACGCGTATTCTGCTGTTGCTTTGGTGGCTATTTCGGAGATGTAGGCAAAACAGGTTAAGTATAGGTCCAACGTTATTCCTAAGGTTTCTGGTGTGCGGATAATTGGGATGTGTGAGTTTGAAAGAGAAGGTTCCGGATGTAGACAGGTATAAGTTTTTACTGCGCTACATGCCGAGGAAACAATAAATAGTGAACACAAGTTACTTTAGTTTTATTTTCAGCGAAGCACAGAAAAACTTAGGTTCTTTTAGTTATATTTTGAGCCGGAACAATAAAAGGTTGAGGCTTACGATGCTCTTAAGACATCTGGGATATATCTCTCGTACTCTGTTAAGAACACTTGCAAAAATGTAATGTCTCAAATACAGTCTTAGCTCGCCATTGAGTCTAGGCTGGAGGGACGTGTCTGTCTCTTCACAGGGTATTCTAGTCTGAGTAGGCATGCTTGGAGGCTTGCATATATACTACGGCAAGAGTAGTAGAGCGCGGTGGAAAGTCCAGGGAACTCTGAGAAAGTCGGCCTCGGT
>SDVV010011156.1:0-15957 GCA_016164225.1 Gammarus roeselii
CGCCGATAAATAGCTAAACCGTTCCATTTCCTGTTGTTATAAATAAATTAAAAATGGCACATGAAGCTCTCTTAGACGTTCTACTTCAAAACTAATTCTCTTGCCACCATAAGGCAACCTAGTTTGGGCCAATAGGCCTCTTAGACGTTCCACTCCAGAACTAACACTCTTGCTACCAAAAGGCAGCCTAGTTTGGGCCAATAGGCCTGTTGTTGTCTTCCTACACTTGTAAACACTTGTAAACCTCCACACTCAGGTCTCTCCTTCCTCACGCCTGCTTCACGCCATCCATCCACCCAAACTTCGGTCTCCTTCTAGGCCTATGCCCACTCGCCTCTGCCGTCCACACCCTTTTCACCAATCTCCCCTCATCCATTCCCACCACGTGCCCGAACCATCTCAGAACACGCGAATCAACTCTGTCCTCTAACTTCATCACCATCCCCGTTCTGATTCGAACCACATCGTTAGTGAGCCTGTCTTTCAGCGACACTCCAGCCATGCTCCTCAAACATTTTATCTCGAAAACATCCAACCTTCTTCTCTCCTCTGCTCTCACCCCCAAGTCTCAGCTCCGTACAGCATAGTTGGGACAGCGACATCCTCATACAGCCCTCTCTTTGCTTCCATCCCCAACGTCCTGCAGCTCATTAGGCTTTTCAGTTAACTCAACACTATACACCCTTCCTTCACTTGCGACTTCACGTGAGTTTCCACTAGTTCAATCTTCTCCACATGGGAGCCCAGATACTTAAAACACTGAACTTCTTCCAAAAACTCTCCATTTAGGAGCAAGCTAATACTGCTCGCATCAGCAGTCCTCAAACATCTCATTACTTTACTTTTACCCACGTTTACTCGAAGCTTCCTCTTCTCACACACTCTAATAAACTCTGACACCAGCCTACAGAGCTTCTCCTCTGAATCCGCCACCAGAGCAGTATCATCTGCAAACAGCAACTGGCACAACTCAACTCCACCTATTCACTTCCAACAGCTCCTCGCCACGACCCAGCACACTCGCGTTCACCTCCCTTACCACTCCATCCATATAGAGATTGAACAGCCGAGGAGACATCACGCAGCCTTGTCTCAGACCAACTTTCACTATGAACCAATCACTCACCTCGCTTCCCACTCTGACACATGCTCGGCTGCCAACATAGAAACTCTGCACCGCTTTCAACAACTTTCTGCCCACTCCATACACACGCAACACTCTCCACACCGCTTCCCTGTAAATCCTGTCGTATGCCTTTTCCAGATCCATGAAGGTCCAGAACACATCCTTTCCCTTTGCAAGGTACTTCTCACAGGCCTGTCTCAATGCAAAAATTTAATCGGCATACCCTCTACCACTCCTTAAACCACAATGTTCCTCTCCAATTGCGCAATCCGTACATTCTCTAATCCTTTTGATCGGTACTCTGCCGTACAGCTTACCAACCACACACAACAAACTGATACCTCGTGAGTTGCAGCATTCATTTTTATTCCCTTTGCCCTTATACAGCGATACAATGCAGGCACTGCGCCACTCAATCGGTACCACTCTGCCACAAAGCCAATGCTCAGTAGCCTCAACAACCATTCGACAATAGTTATTCCACACTTTTTCAGTCACTCAGTTGCAACGCCATTCAAACCAGGGGCTTTCCCTGCTTTCATCACCTCCACCGCCTCCTGCACATCTTTCCTAGTGATGTCCGCAGCAAGTCTCTCTCCAATAACCAGCATCCGCGCACCACCACCCACAGCAGCAATGTCAGCCTCTCTATCATGCTCGACATTCAACAATTCATCAAAATACTGGGCCCCCCTTTTCCGTCAACAACTGGCCGTTATCATCTTTCACTGCCTTCTCCTTTCCGGCTTCTCCCTTTCTCACTCACTTAACCTCTTTCCAGAACATCTTTTTGTTTTCCTCAAAGTTCTGGCACAACCATCCGCCCCACCTGGCATCAGCGTCCTTTTTGGTTCTCCTCACCACTCGCTTCACTTCCTTCCTCTTCTCCTTATAGTTGTCATAGGCCACCACCGACTTCGCCTGCAACCACTCCTCAAAAGCTCTTCTCTTCTGCGCCACCGCCAGTTTGACTTCCTCGTTCCACCACTCGCCGCCCTTCCGTCTGCACCTGCCCACACGTCGCACACCACACACATTTCTCGAACATCTCAACAAGGCATCTCTGAACGTCTCTCATTCTTCTAACATCTTGCAGGTTCTGCCCTCTCACGGTGTCAAATTCCTCACTCAAAGCGAGCTGGAACTCTTTCGCTCTGCTTTTCTCATTTAGCTTACTCACTTTAACAACCTCTCTTTCTCCTCCCACTCCTTTGTTCCCCTTCCACCTAAGCTCCACTCTCAATCATCCCTCAACCAGCCTATGATCAGACACTCCTCCACCCTCTCCTCTCAACACCCGTACATCCAACAGCCTCCGTACCACTCTCCTCGAAATCAGCACAAAATTCATCAGCGCTCTCTCCACCATTTCACCATGGGCCATCCTTACCCATGAGTACTTGTGGATGTCTCGCTTCTTGAACAGGCTGTTTCCTACTACCAGCTCCGGCTCCTTGCATAGATCTATGAGATTTTCTCCACTGTTATTCCTATCAGGAACGCCATACCTCCCTATCACATTATTCACTACTGCATCTCCCACTCTCGCATTAAGGTCGCCCAGTACAACCACACTGAATTGACTTCTAAACTCTCAATACACTCGCTCAGGTCAGTCCAAAATTTCTCCCTCTCCTCATCACTACTCCCGCTACCAGGTACATACGCATTCACAAATACTCATTTTTCTACGCCAAACTTTACTTTCTCCCACATCAATCTTGAGGACACCTCTTTCCACTCAGTAACGCTACTAGCCAGTCGATCACTCAATAGCAACACCACACCTTCTCGTGTCCAAATTTCATCCACGCCTGACTTTCTTCCACTTATCACTCCAAACTCACATTCGCCCATACCCTTCAACTTAGTCTCACTCAGCGCTAACACATCTAACTTCCTCCTCACAAACATATCACCAATCTCTCGCCTCGTTGCTTCATTCGTACTACAACCACGCACATTCAGCGACGCTAACAATAGGGTTCGAAATGGCGTGAGCCTCTCTTCCCCCCGCTCGTATTTCCGTCTTTTATGGAGAAGTTTCACCGAGGAAGGGAATCCTAGCCCCCTCACCCCGCCCCTTATTAGTTTCCTCTTACGACACGCAGGGGTCGCGGTTGCAGCATTCTAAGCCCCCGTTACAGGACTAAGACTACAAAAAGTGACATGCTTATTTCCTAACTGGCAGACACCCCCACACTGTTTACAATTTCAAGGCATCTCGAACTCGTCACTGCCAAATGGCGTTCCACAGTACTTCGTCCTTTCCCCCTCATTTTTCAGTTTCCTCATGCATGACTTGCCAATTCCAACGGAGCCCAACTCATGCATAAGCTCATACGCGGACGACCGCAGGAAAATCGCACAACACCACAATCACGAGACCGCAGCTGCGCACCTCCAGCAGCACCGGAACTCTCTTAAAGTCTGGCTGATGGACGACAAAAGGAATGTGCTGTCAAGCAAGCCATCCTTCACGCTATTAACACGAGATTACGCTCTCAACAACACCCCAATACCCCGCAGTCCCACTGCAACTATTCTTGAAGTTACTTAAGACACGAGGATGAAATTCAAACCTCACACAAACAACTTCAGCACTAAAGCAAAACCCAGACTGAACATGTCCCGAGCACTTACCACAACCCCCTATGGTCACTCTAAAGAATCAATTATAACACAATATAAACAATCCATCAGGCCCATCATCTCTTACAAAAACACCGCTTGGTTCTCCGACCATGCACCCACGCTCATTAATCCCTTCCAAAGAATACAGAACACGGCCTTGCGCATCGCAACGGGTTGTACACAGACCGCGCCAATTTCCCACGTGCATAAGGAAACCAAGGTTCTTCCTCCCAAAAATTATCTTGATATGAGAGGGACGCAATTCGTTAACAACATTGCTGCCCCATCATATTCATGCCACCAACTATTGAACCCGAGTCAAACCAATCGACACCTACATAGTTGCTCAACACGACGAGGCGGCGTAGATTCGGAAGGATATAGTTATTTTTATTTTTATCTATCTCTTCTTCTTCTTCTCTTTTCCTTCCCTGTGTCAGGAAGAAGAAAAGAGAAAATAAATAGAAATTCATATTATTTTCATCATCTTTACAGCGTATACTGTTCCCGAGCGGTGGCCGGTGCATCGGGGGAGAATTAACAGCTTTTTTCCCTACAGCCACGATCCTGGGCGGGACCCGGTGCGGCAGGGAGAAGGGCGACCTAACTAAACTTGCGTTAGATTTCCTTCTACAGGTATCCGAGTCGTCGTCACGCCCTACATAGACACGGCCATTGTTGAGGTAGTAGACTCATTCCTTATGGAACGGTCATTGTCGACGCGATGGCACGTCTGTGTTATGCCATTTTTTTAAATTTAAACACCTTGTACTTCTCTTTCTATTAAACTCTGCGACATGATATTTTAATGTTTCTGCGGCTTCCTTTGAATAAATTCAGGAGCTGCCAAGTGTCTCTCTATTTCAAGGAGATGCCCCTCTGACATCTCACCTAAAATGGCAAAATGATCTTGAGCTAAAACGAGTTCACGAAAGACTAAGTATTCCGAACACAAAGGAAAGGACCACTGCCCAGGTAGCTGGGCGTGGTATTCTTAAACTTTTACGTTTATCAAATTTCACTACACGTATGTTTATTTCGATCTTTATTCTATATCTGCCTAAAAACAAATTTACTCCTAAGAAAGGTCACTCTGATGTCTCACCTTGAGGTGTCGCAGACTCTTCGATGAACCACAAGTGCACAGATGACATGTTTTTCTGAACACTTGGGGTGAACCCCTTCCCAGATAACTAACTGGGCCTGGTTCTCTCCAACTTTGTCTATATTTTCAAAATCTCATAACTCTTTGCCTGTATCAACCTTTGACCTTAGAGTGGCAAAACGTTGACCTACTTTTAGGTGAGGTCTCTCCGATGGCTCACCTTGAAGTACCACAGGCTATTTAAGGAGTCACAAGTTCGTAGAAAACTAATTCTCCCGAACACTTGGGGGAGGACCACTGCCGAGGTTACTGGGCCTGGTTCTCTTCAACATTCCTGTATATTTTCAAATCCTCGTAACTCGACTGCTGATTTCGATCTAGACTGAATACTTTATTGGGGCCTCATGAACCCAACCTCTGGGGCAAGCCAAAATACAAACCCTCGGGGAAAGAATTATTTCATTGAGCGTGTGGGCGTGAAAGTGTTTAGAACAGTCAGATGCGACCGCTTGAAACCTAAATGTTTCACTTCCCATCTCCACTCGCCTATATCCCATGATTAATATCCTTTTAACCTTCATTTTCCTTTACGTATGCTTCGTTGACTATCCCCAACTCTTCCTTCAAGGGAGCGACTTGACATAAACCCTTGTTTCCTTCATCTCATCTAGTGCTGTACACATTATGCTACAATGGTGTAATACAAAGTACCCTACAATACTTGTGTTTATATTATCAAACACTCTTGCCACACTATCCCAACGCTTTCCAAACACTACCAACACTGTCCCGATACATTACCAACACTTTTCAAACACTCTCCCACCAAACTCCTAATACCCTCCAAACATTCTCCCAACGTTCGCCGAGCACTCCCCCAACACTAATGCAACACTCTCCCACCACTCTTCCGACTTTCAGCTCTTTCCCATCACTCTCACAACGTTCTTTCAACATTCTCAAAACAGTCTACCGAAACACACCCAACACTCTATCAGCCCTCTCCCAACCTTTTCACAGCCCTCTCCGAACACTCAAAATCACTCAAAACATAGTCACAACACTCCTCCTACGTTCTCCCAAAAATCTACCTACATTCGCACAATATTCTCCCAACACTCTCCCGACACTCTCCCAACACTCTCCCGACACTCTTCCAGCAGTGTCCTTACACTCTCCCAACACTCTCCCAGCACTCTCCCAACGTTCTCCTAACTCTATCCCAACACTCTACCAGCACTCTCCCAACACTCTCTCAACACACTCCAAACAATCCCAACGTTCTCCCAACCCTCTCCTAGCACTCTCCCAGCACTCTATCAACGCTCTCCCAACACTCTCCCAACACTCTACCAACACTCTCCCAGCACTCTCCCAACACTCTCCCAACACTCTCCCATCACTCTCCAACACTATCGCAACACTCTCCCAATACTACCAACGTTCTCCCAACACTCCTCCAACACTCTCCCAGCACTCTCCCAACACTCACAACACTCTCCCAACACTCTCCCAACACTCTCCCAGCACTCTCACAACGTTCTCCCAACACTCTCCCAACACTCCCCCAACACTCTCCCAACACTCTCCCAGCTCTCCCAACTCTCCCAACACTTCCCCAACACTCTCCCAACACTCTCCCTATACTCTTCCAACACACTCCTAACACTTTCTCAACGCTCTTCTAACGTTCTCCCAACACTCCCTCAGCACTCTTCCGACGTTTTCCCAACACTCACAGAGCACTCTTCCAACACTCTTCCAACGCTCTCCCAACACTCTCCTAATAATCTCCCTGCACTCTCACAACACTCTCCCAACAACCTCCTTACGTTCATCCAACACTTTCCCGTTACTCTCCCAGCACTCTCCCCACACTCTCCTTATACTCTCCCAGCACTCACCGAACACTCTCCCAACACTCTCCTAACGTTCTCCCACCTCTCTCCCATTACTCTCCCAGCACTCTTCCAACACTCTCCCAACACTCTCCCAACACTCTCCTAACGTTCTCCCAACACTCTCCCAACACTCTCTCAGCACTCTCCCAGCACTCTCCCAACACTTTCTCAAAACTCTCCCAACACTCTCCCATCACTCTCCCAACACTCTCCCAACACTCTCCCAACACTCTCCCAACACTCTCCCAACACTCTCCTAATACTCTCCCAGCACTCTCTCAACACTCTCCCAACACTCTCCCAACACTCTCCCAACACTCTCCCAACAATCTCCTTACGTTCTCCCAACACTCTCCCAACACTCTCCTAACGTTCTCCCAACACTCTCTCAACACTCTCCCAGCACTCTCCCAACACTCTCCCAACACTTTCCCAACACTCTCCCAACACTCTCCCAACACTTTCCATGTACTCTCCCAGCACTCTCCCAACACTCTCCCAACAATCTCCTTACGTTCCCCCAACACTCTCCCAACACTCTCCTAACGTCCTCCCAACACTCTCCTAGCAATCTCCCAACACTCCCAGCACTATTCCAACACTCTTCCAACACGCTGCCATCACTCTCCCAACACTCTCCTAACACACTCTACCAACACTCTCCCAGCACTATTCCAACACTCTCCCAACACTCTGCCATCACTCTCCTAACACTCTTCTAACGTTTTCAAATGCTCTCCCATTACTCTCCCAGCATCCTCCCAACACTCTCCCAACACTCTCCCAACCCTCTCACAACACTCTCCTAACGTTCTCCTAATACTCTCCCATTACTCTCCCAGCATCCTCCCAACATTCTCCCAACACTCTCCCAACACTCTTCTAACTCTCTCCCAGCACTTTCCCAACATTCTTCCAGAATTCACCCAACACTCTTCCAACCCTCTCCAAACACTCTCAAAATGTTCTCAAACACTGTCGCAACACTCCTCCAACGTTCTCCTAACACTCTCCCTATTCTCTTACAACACTCTCACAGCATTCTTCCAACACTATCCCAGCACTCTACCAACAAGCTCCGCACAAACTCCTAACAGTCTCCCAACACTCTCCCAACACACTCCCAACACTTTCACAACACTTCTGAAGTTCTCCCAACACTTACAGAGCACTATTCCAACACTCTCCCAACACTCTCCTAATACTCACCGAGCACTATCCCAACACTCTCCCAACACTCTCCTTACGTTCTCCCAACACTCTCCCGTTAGTCTTCCAGCACTCTCCCAAGACACTCTCCCAACACTCTCCTAACGTTCTCCTCACACGCTCCCAACACTCTCCCAACGTTCTCCCAACACTCCTCCAACACTCTCCCAGCACTCTAACAACAGTCTCCAACAATACCAATACTCTGCCATCACTTTCCCAACACTCTCTCAACACTCTCCTTAAGTTCTACCAACACTCTCTCATTACTGTCCCAGCACTCTCCCAATACTCTTCCAACACTCTAACACTCTTTTATCACTCCCCAAGCACTCATCAACAATTTCTCAGCACTCTCCCAACACTCTTCCAACCGTCGCCAAACTCTCTCAAATACTCTGGGAACACTGTCGCAACACACCCCCAACGTTCTTCTAACACTCTCCGAACTCTCGCACAACACTCTCCCAGCATTCTCCCAAAACGCTCCCAACACTCTCCCAACACTCTCCCAGCACTCTTCCCACACTCTCCCAACGAACTCCCAACACTCTGTCAACACTTTCCCAACTCTCTCAATACTCTCCCAACACTCCCAACACTCTCCCAACACTCTCCCAAACTCTCCCAATGTTCTCCCAACACTCTCCCAAAACTCTCCCAACACTCTCAATATTTGTCCAACTGTCTCCCAACGCTCTCACAACACTCCACAACACTCTCACATCACTTCACAGCACTCTTACAACACTCCCAACACTCTCCCGATACTCTCCCAAACTCTCCCAATGTTCTCCCAACACTCTCCCAAAACACTCCCAACACTCCCCGAACGTTCTCCCAACACTCTCCTAATGTTCTCCCAGCACTCTACCAACACACTTCTAACACTATAATAACAGTCTCTCAACACTCTCCCAACACACTCCCAACACGCTCTCAAGACTCTCCAAACACACTTCCAACTCTCTCGCAACACTCTCCCAACACTCTCTCAATATTTGTCCAACTGTCTCCCAACGCTCTCACAGCACTCCACAACACTCTCACATCACTTCACAGCACTCTTACAACACTCCCAACACTCTCCCGATACTCTCCCAATTCTTTCCCAACACTCCACCAACGTTCTCGCAACATTCTCCCAACACACTCCCGATACTCTCCCAATAATCTTCCGACACACTCCCAACAGTCTACCACCACTCTCTTAACACTCTCCCAATACTCTCCAGTCTCAACACTCTACCAACGTTCTCGCAACACTCTCCCAACACACTCATAACACTCTCCC
Organism: Gammarus roeselii; assembly: GCA_016164225.1. Lineage (NCBI taxonomy): Eukaryota > Metazoa > Arthropoda > Malacostraca > Amphipoda > Gammaridae > Gammarus > Gammarus roeselii. The sequence continues at coordinate 9,270 of SDVV010011156.1, forward strand.
AATACACTCCCAACACTCTACTAACACTCTCCCAACACGCTCCCAATACTAACCCAACACTCTCTCAGCATTCTCTCAACACTCTCCCAATACTCTTCCAACACTATCCCAACACTCTCTCCATCACTTTCTTACTCCTCCACGTTACCACGGTAACAATCTATCAGCATTTTACGACCCTTTCCGGGCACTTCGGTCACATTTTTGCTCCATTTTACTGTAGCATTTCTTCGGCCCAGTGGCTAAAATGGTTGGGCCTACCCGCCCCAAATTAGTAGGCCTGTGCGCCAAGTTGATTTGAGGCTGTTTGCCCCGGCTATATTTTTCCTAGGCGAGGCAGGCCTACGAGAAAAGCGGCTCGATTTACGATCTCTTGTATAGACGAAATGAAAAGTTATCGCCGATATTGAGGAAAAGGGCCTTAAGTCAGGAGAATCGACCAGTTGAACGTCTATTGCTAATATTGCAGTGGATTGCATGATAACAATTCTACGTAAGATCCGTGAACAGTAGATGATATATACGGTTAGACATTCCCGCATACCTGAAAATGTGTAACATAATTTTGTGGCTTGTAATTATTATTACTGAAGTGTGATACCACAGTATGCGACCGCACATCACTAGCCCCACAGGACTACAACAAGGCACTTCATGACACCACAGAACACCACAGGACACCACAGCACAACAACAGGACACCTCAGTGCAGTACAGGATACCACAGAACACCACAGGATACCACAGGACACCACATCACACCACATGACACCAAAGGGCCCCACTGGGCGCCACAAGACGCCACAGCATGCTACAGAAACTTCAAAACTCCACAGACACTACAGGAGAGCACAGAGACACAACGGGACACTATCGCACGCCACAGGAGAGCACGGAGACATAACGGGACACTATCGCACGCCACAGGAGAGCACGGAGACATAACGGGACACTATCGCACGCCACAGGAGAGCACGGAGACATAACGGGACACTATCGCACGCCACAGGATACCACATACAGCGGAGTATACCCCAGGTCACCATAGGAGCCGTATAGGACACCAAAGGACAACACAAGACACCATATAATACCAAAGACTCCCAATGACACCTCACAATTGTTAACCTTGATTGATTGCAATCAAGGCACACGAGGAGTGAGAGTTCAATCAAGATTATTGTCAGTCAGGTCTTCTGCCGGAACATCTTATCGATGTAAACAAACCATTTGGATTGTTATACTGATATCAAGCTAGTAGTGAATGAATGTAAATATCGTTATACTGTTGAATATCTACTTGAGAATTGGCGAATAAATTTATAATATGTTTGAAATGTCTAGTACCTGCCAACAGACTAGCCTTTGCATGTCCCCATTGCAGTTAAAAAACATGCACAAGCCTTGTCGCAAAATTAACAAATACATGACCCACTCCCCACCCACGCCCTCATCCACTTTTCCACCCACTACCCACCCACGCTCTCATCCATTTTCCACCCACTACCCACCCACGCCCTCATCTACTCCCCAATCAATCATCCACCACTCTATCCCCACTCCCCCACTCCCTAACCCACTTCTTCATTCACTCCTTCACCAAGCCCCACCCAGTCCCTGTCCAATTCCCACCCACTTCTTCACACACAGCCACAACGACTACCTCACCTACTTCTCCTTCCACTCCCCCACCCTTCTTCTTCACCCACTCCCCCACTCATTCCCCACCCATTCCTTCACCCCCTTCCCACCAACTCTCCACAGACTCCCCTACAAACTCCCACGCCCAATTACCCAGCCAATCCTCGCCATCGCCATCAGCCGATCCCCCACCTACTCCCCTACCAACTCCCCCACCCATTCTTCACCCACTCCCTCCTGCAACCCCACCCACTCCCCCATCCACTCCCCTGCACACTATTCCACTGATTTCCCCCCACTCTCCCCTCTACTAACCCACCCACTTCTCACCTCTTCCCATATTCTCTGTCAATCCCCATTCTGAATTGATCGGTTCAACCCCTTTCCTCAGTACCTTCCATCAATCTACTCCCTCAATCCCACTCTCATTTGGTTTCCTCGGTCCCCTCCCTATGAATTCTTCTCTAATCCCCTCCCTCAGTCCCTCCCTCAATCCCCTCCCCCAATCGGGTTCCTCAATCTCCTTCAATCCTCTCTTTCAATCTCCTCCCACGATCGCCTCTCTCAATCCCCTCTCAATCCTCTCTCGATCCCCTCTCCCAATCCCCTCTATCAATCTCCTCTTTCAATCTGCTCTCTCAATCCCCTCTCTCAATCCCCTCTCTCAATTCCCTCTCTCAATCTCCTCTCTCAATTCCCTCTCGCAATCCCCTCTCTCGATCCCCTCTGCAATCCCCTATCTCAATCCCCTCTCTCAATCCTCTCCCTCCATCCCCTCTCTCAATCCCCTCTCTCAATCCTCTCTCTCAATCCCCTCTCAATCCCCTCCCTCAATCCCCTCTTTCAATCTCCTCTCTCAATCCCCTCTTTCAATCCCCTCTCTCAATCTCCTCTCTCAATCCCCTCTCCCAATCCCCTCCCTCAGTCCCTCTCTCTTAATCCCCTTTCTCAATCTGCTCCCTCAATCTCCTCTCTCCAGCCACACCCACAATTTCTTTCTTCCCTCAACCCCTTCCCTTAATTGCTTTCCTCAATCTTCTCCTTTACTACACTCCCTCAATCTCCTCCCTCAATTCTTTTTCTTAATCCGCTCCCTCAATCCTATCTCCCAATCCCTTCCCACAATCTTTTCCTTCAATCCCCTTCCTCAATCCCGCCATCAATCCCCTCTCTAACTCCACTCCCTCTCTCCCCTCCCTCAATCCCTTTCCTCAATCCCATCCCGAACTCCACTACCTCTATCCCCTCCCTCCATCTCCTTCATCAATCCCCTTCCTCAATCCCCTTCCTCAATCCCCTTCCTCAATCCCCTTCCTCAATCCCCACCTCAATCCCCTTCCTCAATCCCTTTCCTCAATCCCCTTCCTCAATCCCCTTCCTCAATCCCCTTCTTCAATCCCCTTCATCAATCCCCTCCTGAGCTCCACTACCTCTATCCCCTCCCTCAATCTCCTTCCTCAATCCCCTTCCTCAATCCCCTTCCTCAATCCCCTTCCTCAATCCCCTTCCTCAATTCCTTCCTCAATCCCCTTTCTCAATCCCCTTCCTCAATCCCCTTCCTCAATCCCCTTCCTCAATCCCCTTCCTCAATCCCCTTCCTCAATCCCCTTCCTCAATCCCCTTCCTCAATCCGCTTCCTCTATACCCTTCCTCAATCCCCTTCCTAAATTCCCTTCCTAAATTCCCTTCCTAAATCCCCTTCCTAAATCCCCTTCCTCAATCCCCTTCCTCAATCCCCTTCCTCAATCTCCTTCCTCAATCCCCTTCCTCAATCCCCTTCCTCAATCCTCTTCTTCAATCCCCTTCCTCAATCCTCTTCCTAAATCCACGGCCTCAATCCCCTTCTTCAATCCCCTTCTTCAATCCCCTTCTTCAATTCCCTTCTTCAATCCCCTTCTTCAATCCCCTCCTGAACTCCACTACCTCTATCTCCTCCCTCAATCTCATCGCTCAAGCCACTCACCCAATCCCCTTCCTTCATCCCCTCCAGAATTTCCCTCCCCCAATACCCTCCATCAATCTTCTCCTTCAATTCCCTCCCTCAATCCTCTCCCCTTGCTCCCCCCACCTCTAAATCCTTCCATTCCTCCACCACTCCCAAACCCCATCCCTTGGCACAATCCCACATGCAAGTTATGCGGGTTTGTAGCAAATCCCCGGATTGGTCGCCAGGGCGTATCTTGAAAACGCGAGAGGCTGGGGCTCGGTAACTGATGCGGCTTGTTACAGCGTGTTGTTGCTGGTTGTGATGTTGTTGTTGTTTGTGTTGATTATTGTATTGTTGGTTGCTTTGGAGGCTGGGATGTTGTTGCTGGTTTCGATTTTGAAGATTGTGTAGTTTTGTTGCTGTTGATTGCGTTATTTGTTGTGATGTTGGTAGTGTTACTAGCAGCTATGTTGATGTTGGATAGAATGATGGTACTAATTGTGGGGCTGGTTTGACGTTGTGGTTGTTTCTGATGTTGCCAGTTCTCAAGTTATTGCTGGTGAGTTGTTATAGGGTGTTGTTGTTGAGGTGTTGTTGATAGGATGTTGTTGCTGCCAGTTGAAATTTTATTTTGCTAATTGAGATGTTGTTGCTGATTACGATGTTACTGGTTAGGATGTTGTTGCTATTTCTGATGCTGTTGTTAGTTCCGATGTTGTTGCTGGTGTGACTAATAAAGTTATTGCTGGAAGTGATGTTGTTCCTAGTTTTGATGTTGTGGCTTGATTTGATGTTGTTGCTAGTTGTGATTTTGTCAGTCACTGGTGTGACTAGGGATGAGTCGCTTAGTGTGATGTTGTTGCTAGTTCTGATGTTTTTTCTCGTTCTGGTGCTGTTGCTAGAGTTCTAGTGTCGTTGCTAGTTCTGATGTTGTTGCTGGGATGACTAGCGATGTTGTTACGAGTTGGGATGTTGTTGCTGGTGTGACTAACGATGTTGTCATGAGCTTGGATGTTGTTGCTAGCTGTGCTGCTGTTGCCAGGGATGATGTTGGCGCTGATTGGGGCCTTGTTGTTCTGATTGGGGCGTTGTTCCGAGTGTTAAAACTACACAGCCTGACTTATTTGTGATGCTGCTGTTGGTGTTTATATTTTTCGTCATTTGCTCTGGTGTTGGTAGTATGTTCACAAGAGTGTTCATAATATAACATCAACAAACTAACCCGTGGCTCTAGAAACCTCTATTCCCTAATTCACTATTACTATCATCAAAATCTAAATTCGTTGTGATGTGGTTGGAGTCACCAATTAGTGCTTAGTAATGGAACTGGTATTGCTTGTAATTATAAATTATATTTGAATCAAAATACAAAATATGCTTGCCACACCTAAAAGAAAATGTTATGAGCCACGTATCGATCTTTGTCGCGTTGAACGTTCTGACGGCGTTGCAATATTCCTCTTCGATAAAGCTTATGCGGCTGATAATAAATAAATAATAAGTAACAATTTTTTCGTGACCGCTACTTGTTGAGCCTTTCGCTATCGAGGCGACCGGTATTATTGATAAGTCCAGCAACCTCATGATCCGCGATATCGGCCGACGGTTACCTGCCGCCTCTGGGGATCCCTGCGAAACGTTCTAGTCAGTGCAACAGCTTGGACTAGCAATGCAATGTGAGCTTGGACTAGCGGTGCAGTGTGAGCTTGGACTAGCAATGCAATGTGAGCTTGGACTAGCGGTGCTATGTAAGCTTAGACTAGCGGGGCTATGTAAGCTATGACTAGCGGTGCTATGTAAGCTTGGACTAGCGGTGCAATGTGAACATGGACTAGCGATGCAATGTGAGCTTGGACTAGCGGTGCAATGCAAGCTTGGACTAGCGGTGCAATGTAAGCTTGGACTAGCGGTGCAATGTAAGCTTGGACTAGCGTTGCAATGTAAGCTTGGACTAGCGGTGCAATGCAAGCTTGGACTAGCGGTGCAATGTAAGCTTGGACTAGCGGTGCAATTTAAGCTTGGACTAGCAGTGCAATGTGAGCTTGGACTAGCAATGCAATGTGAGCTTGGACTAGCGGTGCAATGTAAGCTTGAATTAGCGGTGCAATGTAAGCTTGGACTAGCGGTGCAATGTGAGCTTGGACTAGCGGTGCAATGTAAGCTTGGACTAGCCGTGCAATGTGAGTGTGGACTAGTGGCACAGTGGGAGCTTGGACTAGTGGTGAATGTGAACTTGGACTAGCGGTGCAATGTGAGCTTGGACTAGCGGCACAATGGGAGCTTGGACTCGCGGTGCAATATGAGCTTGGACTAGCAGTGCAGTGTAAGCTTGGACTAGAGGGGCAACGTGAGCTTGGACTTGCGGTGCAATGTGAGCTTGTACTAGCGGTGCAATGTGAGTTTGGACTAGCGGCACAATGGGAGCTTGGACTAGCGGTAAATGTAAGCTTGGACTAGCGGTGCAATGTGAGCTTGGACTAGCGGCACAATCGAAGCTTGGACTCGCGGTGCAATGTGAGCTTGGACTTGCGGTGCAATGTGAGCTTGGACTAGCGGTGCAATGTGAGCTTGGACTATCGGTGCAATGTGAGGTCGGACTAGCGGTGCAATGTGAACTTGGACTATCGGTGCAATGTGAGCTTGGACTAGCGGTGCAATGTGAGCTTGGAATAGCGGTGCAATGTGAACTTAGACTAGCGGTGCAATGTGTGCTTGGACTAGCGGTGCAATGTGAGCTTGGGCTAGCGGTGCAATGTGAACTTGGACTAGCGGTGCAATGTAAGATTGGACTAGCGGTGCAATGTAAGCTTGGACTAGCGGTGCAATTTAAGCTTGGACTAGCGGTGCAATGTGAGCTTGGACTAGCAATGCAATGTGAGCTTGGACTAGCGGTGCAATGTAAGCTTCAACTAGCGGTGCAATGTGAACTTGGACTAGCGGTGCAATGTGAGCTTGGGCTAGCTGTGCAATGTGAGCTTGGACTAGCGGTGCAATGTAAGCTTGGACTAGCGGTGCAATGTAGGCTTGGACTAGCAGTGCAATGTAAGCTTGGACTAGCGGTGCAATGTAAGCTTGGACTAGCGGTGCAATGTAGGCTTGGACTAGCAGTGCAATGTAAGC
>SDVV010011157.1:0-15957 GCA_016164225.1 Gammarus roeselii
GAGGTGAGTGATTGGTTCACAGTGAAAGTGGGACTGAGACAAGGCTGCGTGATGTCTCCCTGGCTGTTCAACCTCTATATGGATGGAGTGGTCAGGGAGGTGAACGCGAGTGTGCTGGATCGTGTCTTGAAACTCTTGGAAGCGAATGGGCGGAGTTGACAGTTGAGCCAGTTGCTATTTGCTGATGATACGGCTCTGGTTGCGGATTCAGAGGAGAAGCTATGTAGGCTAGTGTCTGAGTTTGGTAGAGTGTGTGAGAGGAGGAAGCTTCGAGTGAACGTGGGTAAGAGTAAAGTAATGAGATGCTCGCGGACTGTCGAAGCGAGCAAAATTAGTGTCACCTTAAATGGAGAGCTCTTGGAGGAAATTCAGTGTTGTAAGTAACTGGGCTCCCATGTGGAGATAACTGAACTTGTAGAAACTGAAGTGAAGGCGCGAGTGAAAGAGAAGTGTAAAGTGTTGGGTGCACTAAAGAGTGTAATGAGCTGTAGGACGTTGGGGATGGAAGCAAAGAGAGAGCTGTATGAGGGTGTTTTTGTCCCAACAGTGTCTTACGGAGCTGAGGCTTGGGGGGTGAGAGCAGAGGAAAGAAGAAGGTTGAATATTTTCGAGATGAAGTGTTTGAGGAGCATGGCTGGAGTAACGCTGAGAGACCGGATCACCAACGACGTGGTTCGAATCAGAAGAAAGACGGTGAAAAAGTTGGAGGACAGAGTGGATTCGCGTGTTCTGAGATGGTTCGGGCACATGGAGAGGATGGATGAAGGGAGATTGGTGGAAAGGGTGATGAATGCGGCGGCGAGTGGTCGCAGGTCTAGAAGTAGACCGAAGTTTGGGTGGATGGATGGTGTGAGGCAGGTTTCAGGAAAGAGAAACATGAATGTAGAGGTAGCGAGAGAGCGTGCAATAAACAGGCTTGAGTGGAGAATGGTTGTGAATGGTTGATTTTGACGCTGCTCTAGTGTGCTTTCCCGCTCTTGGCATCCCGCTCTCGAGGTGGTCGTTGGTGGGGGGTGGGGGGGGTAAACAAGTGAAAACTGTCGGGCCCTGCTGCTGACAACAGATCCTCGGACTGCGGGGGACCGGCCGGACTCTTTTAGCACAACAGGGCTAAGTTGTGTGAGCGTATGAGGGTGTTAGGTGCGCTTTGCCGTCGGCCATCCCTTTTTCTGGGGGATGCGGCCTAGTGTCTGTATCTGTATCTGCATCCTAGGGCAAGTTCAAATTTTCTTTAACTTGTCTCAGACTCCTTCTTAACAACTCTCCTAATAGTCGTTGCACAAAAACACACACACATACACACGGACGCACACTCAACTTGAAGGTAGTTGAGTGTTTTAAGTATCTGAGCTCTCACGAGGAGAAGATTATTCGTGGAAACTGAAGTGAAGTCGCTAGTGAAATAAGGGTGTTAAGTGTTGGGTGCACTGAAGAGTGTAATGAGTTGTAGGACGTTGTGGATGGAAGCAAAGAAAGGACTGCATAAGAGTGTAGTTGTTTTTAACTGTGCTCCACCGGGCTGAGACTTGGGGGTGAGAGCAGAAGAGAGAAAAATGTTGAAAGTCTTCGGTATGAAATATTTGAGGAGCATGGCTGGTGTGACGCTGAGAGACATGATCAATAACGGCGCTGTGTGAGCCAGAATGGGGATGGTGAAGAAGTTGCAGGACAGAGTTGTGAGGATGGATGAAGGTAGATTTTGTGGGATGGGTGTTAAAGGCAGAGGCGAGTTGACGTAGGTCTAGAGGGAGACCGAGGTTTGGCTGGATGCATGGTGTCAAGCAGGCTTTAGGAAGGACGGACTTGAGTGTAGAGGTAGCGAGAGAGCCTGCACTGAATAGGCCTGAGTGGAGAGTGATTGTGAACAGATGTTTTTTGACCCTACCCTGATGTGCTTTCCCGCCCTTGACATCTCGTTGAGAGGCGGGATAATCGTGGATGAGGGGACCCGGTCATCGTGACGCGGCAGAGGTAAACCAGTCACACTGTCAGGCCCTGTGGCCGACACTGACCACGAACCGCACTCATGACCCGGAGGGTGTGTTGCGGGGTCCCCCGGCTGGACCCTTCAACGCAAAAGGGCTAAGTTGTGTGACTGTGAGTGTATGATAGCAGTGTGAAGTGCTCCTAGCCGTCGGCCACGCTTCTTTCTAGGGGATTCTGCCTAGTCTGTATCTGTATCTCTAATGGTTTATTTGTATTGAACTTCTAAATGTAATTCAATCGTAATCCAGTCTCTCAGCCCTGTTACCCGACTTCTTTTCGACAGTGCTCTCTAATTGTTCTCTGTGTAACACTATATATATATTGATGCTGCCGTCTTTTTCTCCGTGCTAGTCAGTCTGGACCATGCTGAAACCCTCCAGTCACTGTAATTTTCGGAGACTGATGATGATCTGTTGCAACACTGACTTCCGATTTGACGGTCCGTGTCAGAAGGACAATGACCACCGCACCAGAAGTCGTGGTCAATGTACTAATCATATCTAATCTGATCAGGCTGGTGCCAGCGGTCTCGTTCCGTGTCAGCGCTGGTGCTTGAGCTGTGCGTCACTGAGCTGGAGGACGCGGCATGCGACACGGAGGCGCTGCGCCAGACGCCGCGGCCGGTGGTGCAGGAGAGCACGCACCCGTACACCAACAACATGGCGCTAGAGGGCACCGTCAAGATTCCAGGTCAGGGAAGGGGAGGTTTGACGTCAGGAGGCATTAACGTCTGGCTCTAAGAAGATATATCTACTCTGTTGCACTAGAAATCCAGGTCCATTTGTAGTATTAGCTAGTTGCTGGCTGAACCTTTGGCGATCTAGGAAAATTGACCCTGCAGGGTTGGTATATATGCCTAGACGCTCAAATTTTCTATTGAGTCATACAGTGTCACTGATTTAATAATTGTTCAGGCTTATGTTGGATAGAACATGTTTAATAAAGAGACCGGACGAACTTGTAGAACAAGAAAAAGATGATAGTATGGTTATACTATTCTCTTTTTGGTTATACCGTAAACTCCTGTTTTAGTTATATTGTTTGTTCACTGAGTTCAGAGACGGGGAAATCTTTCCTATAACAAGATTGCAACACCATTGACAGTGCAAACGGCTACAGTACGCTTTGCACGCAGCATGAAAAGTCTTCCAATCACAGAATCACTTCGGCATTGTTAGTACTGGCACATTCGTCTCCCAATACGAACTTGCCGCCTCCCTCCATATTAAGAACTTGCGGATGTGTCAGTGCTTGTATCACAACGCATCACTAATTGCTAATGACTTCCGACTCTCCAAGAGCGTTGACTGCTACAATCTCGATTTATACCCTGGTCACTCTCATCTGGTCTATGGCCATGTCTATACCAACGGCTGAAGAAATATTGTACTCCCTACTCTTTCTCGTGTGCCAGGCGCGGAGACCCTGCGCGTGCAGTTCTCACCCGAGTGCAGCACAGAGCGACGCCACGATCCGCTGACGCTGTTGGACGGCCAGAACCGCGTGCTGTGCACCAGGTCTGGGCGGGACTGGGCAGACTGGTCCACAGAGGTCAGGGTGCCAGGTGAGGAGAAGATTGGAAGGGGTGGCTTGCCAGGTGTGGAGGGAAGGAGTTGCTGGTCCATGGAGGTTAGTGTGCCAGGAAGGAGAAGGAGAGTGGCTGATCGACGGAGCTCAGTGCCAGGAGTATGGAAAAGAGGGGTGTCTGGTCCACAGAGGTCCGGCTGCCAGATGAGAAGAGGGGTGGCTAATCTACGGAGGTCAGGGTGTCCGGAGTTGAGGGAAAGGGCTGGCGAGGAGAAGGTGTGACTGGTACACGAAGATCATAGTGCCAGGCGAAGAGGGAGGGGCTGCCTGGTCCACAGAGGTCAGGGTACCAAGTGAAGAGAAGAGTTGTGGCTGGTCCACGGAGGTCAAGGTGCCAGGTGAGGAGGGGGGGGGGCTAGTGAGATGGTATGACTGGTGAATAAGGATGGCTGGTCCACGGATATCAGGATACCAGCTGAGAAAGGAAGAGGTGACTTGTCCGCGGAGGTCAGGGGTCCAGTGAGGAGGGAAGGAGTGGCTGGTCCTTGGAGGCCAGTGTGTCATGGAGGAGGGGAGATGTGACTAGTCCACCGTGGTCATTGTGCAAAGTAAAGGAGGGATGTCTGGAGAGGCGTGGAGAAGTCGCCGGCTCACGGAAGATAGGGTATTTGGCGGGGAGGGGAGGGATGCCTGAAGAGGCGTGTAGGGGTCGTCGGTTCACGGAAGACAAGGTACTTCGTGAGGAGAGGATTGATGCCTTGTGGGAAGGGGGGTTGATCCACGGAATAAAAGTCTGTTGAGGATAGGTAGGTGGTTTGCCGAGAAGGGGCGGGGTGCCTGGTGAGACTTGAAGGGATGGCCGGAAGTGAGGAGAGAGGAAGGGTGGATGGTGGAAAGGGGAGGGGTGACTGGTGGTGAGGAAAGAGGTGGCCGGTGAGGAGGGAGGGATGACTAGTGAGGAAAGCTTGGGTGGCTGCTCAGAAAGGGAGGAGTGGCTGGGGTGGATGCTCGAGGTAGCTGGTCCACCGAGTTCGGTACACCAGGTGAAGAGTGGTACAAAGGCTTGTGATGAGGAGAGGGATAGCGACTAGTGATGAAGGGAGCAGTGACAGGTCCTCAGAGGTCAGGGTGCCAGGTGATGAGAGAAGGGGTCCCTGGCGAGGGAGGAGTGTCTGGTTCAAGGTGCTCTGGGTTCCAGAAGAGGAGGGAAGGGCGACTGGTTCATGAAGGTCAGGGTGCCGGATGATAAGAGAAGGGGTCCCTAGTGAGGGGGGGAGTTGCTGGTTGAAGGAGGTCAAGGTGCCAGTTGTGAATGGAAGAAGGGGTGGTTGATCTACGGAGCTCAGGGTGCTAGGAGAGGAGGAGAGGGCGACTGGTTCACGGAGGTCAGGGTGCGAGGTGAAGAAGGAGGGGCGGCAGGTCCACGGAGGTCCGGTTGTCAGTTGGCGGAGCGAAGGGTTGCTGGTGAAAATAGGAGGAGTAACAGGTGCACAGAGGTCCGGTTGCCAGGCTAGGGGAAGGTTGACTTATGAATTATTGTGGCTGTTCACACGGAGATCAGGATGCCAGCTGAGGAAGGAAGGTGTGTCTTGTCAGGGTGCCAGTGAGAAAGAACGGTGCGGCTGGTCCTTGTAGGACAGGAGAGAAGAGGAAGCTAGTGTCCACCGGTGACAGGGTGCGAGGTGAGGAAGGGAGGTACGGCTGGTCCATGGAGCCCAGGGGAGGAGAAGGGTCGCTGGTTCACGAAGTATCGAGTACCTGATGAAGGGGGAGCCTTGATGGCTAGTCCACGGAGGGCAGGTCTGGTGAGGATAGGATGGTGGGGTGTTAAGAAAAGAAGGAGGGAAGTGATAGCTGGCGAATAGGATGGAGATGGCCGATAATGAAGACAAGGAGTACTGCTGAGAAGAGGCGGGGAGGAATGTCTGGTGGGGAAAAAGGAGGTGGCTGGTCCACTGAGATTGGTGAGCCAGATGAAGAGAGGACGACTGACTGGTGTGGATGAGAGTGGTGACCCACATGAAGAGGGGACGAGTGACTGGTGTATTGGCACGTCCACGGAGATCCAGGTGCCAGGTCCACGCAAATCGGTGAGCCAGATGAAGAGGGGCGAGTGGCTGGTGTGAATAAGAGGGGTGGCAGGTCCACGGAGATCCAGGTGCCAGGTCCACGGAGATCGGTGAGCCCGATGAAGAGGGGACGAGTGACTGGTGTGGATAAGAGAGGCGGCAGGTCCACGGAGATCCAGGTGCCAGGTCCACGGAGATCGGTGAGCCAGGTGAAGAGGTACGAGTGACTGGTGTGGATGAGAGTGGTGGCAGGTCCACGGAGATGGGTGAGCCATATGAAGAGGGGATGACTGACTGGTGTGGAGGAGAGTGGTGGCAGGTCCACGGAGATCCAGGTGCCAGGTCCACGCAGGTCCGTATTGCCTTATGAGAATTGGTGGAGTAGCCTGGTTTCTCAGTTGTTCGTGCAATACTATAGTATCCGTGCACCATAAGCGTATCATTTAGGTCTACCTAGTTAGAAAATTCGTGATGTTTTGACGAAACAGTTTTTTTATCAGATTTCGTTATTTATCCAATTTTACGATTCTACGTGAACTGAATGAGTACTTCTATCGTGGGTCAGTGCATGGTTACAACATTTTGAACATCTCAATGGTTAGTTTCAACAATTCCGAGTACAGCTTGAGTTAGTGTTGCGCTCTTTCCACAAAGCAACTTTTTCTCCGACTCCCTGCCTCTTCTTTCCATTTTTACTGTTCTCATCCGGGTTCTTAACCACTGTGTAGACCTCATGCATGGGATCCTTGTTTTCTTTTGTGTTTTTCCGTCGGCAAAGGCTTTTTGGGCTCATCTTTATCTCAAAACGCAGTCTATGCATCGCTCTTCCTCTGCTGGTCATAACTGATCCATCTAATCGAATAATTTAGACAACCCATTCCCTCTCGTAGTAGCTTGCTCCGATTCCCCTAATCTTTTCAACTAATAATATTTTTATCTTTCTCTCTTAGTTCTTTTTTTATTCCTATAATCAACTCGACTGACCATCCCCCACTTTTCCTTAGTTCCCCAATTCCTGTAATCTAACCATCTAAGCATCTCCGCGAGTCACCCCTGATCCTTCTAATCTATGCATCTTCAGCTCCTCTCTAACCTCTCGAAAACCAGTCTATGCACCCCCTCTCTCCGATAATTAAGTTCCTTATTCATGTAGCTAATCTAACGAACGAACCATTCCTGCAGGTGACGAACTCCGCTGGAAATTCACCAGTGACGGCTCCGTGAACGGGTGGGGTTGGCGATTTACCGTGTACCCGCTGATGGCGGTGAGCGCCCCTCGCGACCAACATAGCGACCGCCGCCTGCTGTCGCGCCCCATGCTCGAGCTTGCCGTATGCCTGCTCCCAGCCGTGCTGCCCGCCTCGCCGCATGCACCGATCCTCACCAGGCTAGCCGCAGCACTCGCCAGCTGCTCACAGCTCTCCTGTCTCGGTGAGTGGCCACAGGGGCAGATTTTTGGGATTGGGGAGCTAGAGCCAAATCCAACTAAAAACGGACGATAACTTGTTGCACCTCTAATTGATGGTTGGACGTTCGGTGTCAGAACAACATTGTCTCTATCGCGCTAGAAACCCGGGTCACCCCTATGGCATCTTGAGATTATGACTTTGTTGTTTTATGACGTCTTGTAAAATGATGTGTCTAGTGATCTGTGTCCTCCCTGGTATCTGTTCTGATCACGGGCCGTATGTAGTCACGGCATAACCGGGAGGGGCAAACACCCCCGTTCTCTTCAGATTTCCTTTTTCTTCACCCTTCTCTCTCTCTCTTTTACTTTACATCTTGACTTCTAATTACCTCTGCATCTTATGTTTACTTCAAAATTTCTTCGACTAATCTCAAACTCCCTCTTCACTTTTCTAATAATTGTTGCACACCAGCTCTAATTTTTATCCCTTAGGTGGGCTAAAAACAACAAAATTTCGTGTTTCTTTGATGCCTCCTTTTTTTCTACGACTCCTCCCTTTCCATCTTTCCATTCTTGCTGTTCTCATGCGTGAAATTCCTTACACTGAGTGTAGATCTCATGCATGAGATCCCCGTTTCCCGTCTCTTCGTTTCAGTTTCCCCCTCAGCAGGTATTGGGGCGCAATGCAATCGGCACCTTAAGGACGACTGCGAATCCTTGCGGCTCTAGAGCAGGGTATGTTGACTAAAAATGTTTCTTGCTGCCATACGGGTTGTGCTGGGGCCATATGGCCTCAGCACATTAGAGGTTCATGTAACTCCGGTGGCACCAGTGCATTCCTTTGACATTCGCCGCGACGCAGTTGTAAACCCTATTACTCAAATCTAATTTACTAGTTGTTGGTTTGACGTTCGGGGGCAGAAGGACACTCACTCCAGCGCGCTAGGAAACCTCGCTACTCGAATCTAATTATTAAATATTCAGGTAGTTTTTTGGAACATTGAAAAAAGTTAGACGGCTAACATGTTTCGGCAACTTGTTTACATGCGCCATTGATTTATAATTGTTTAATAATGTATAACTTCCGAGCTGATGCTTCACAATTCGTATCTTTTTATAGCAGATTATGGGACGGGCGTCCTTCAAAATATTAACATTGCAAATTGGATTGGAAAGAGGTGAAGAGGGTGAGAAAGGGAGAGACCAGAAAGGATGGAGTGGTTAAAGATGAAAACGGCCAGTTGTTATTGGAAAGTGGTGATGTACGGAAGAGGTGGGCCGAGTATTTTGATGAGTGGTTGAATGTCGAGGATGTCAGAGAGGTTGACATTGTTGCTGTGGGTGGTGGTGCTCGGATGTCAGTTTTAGGAGAGAGTCTTGTTTCGGACATACCTGGGAAGAGGTGCAAGAGGCGGTAGACGTGATGAAAGCAGGGAAAGCCCCTGGCTTGGATGGCATTGCGACCGAGTGCCTGAAGAAGGGTGGAGTAACGATTGTCGAATGGTTGGTGAGGTTACTGAACTTGTGTTTTGCGGCAGGCGTGGTACCGAGTGAGTGGCGCAGTGCCTGCATTGTTCCGCTATATAAGGGCAAAGGAGATGAAAATTAATGCTGCAACTCGAGAGGTATCAGTCTGTTAAGTGTGGTTGGTAAGTAGTTCGGGAGAGTGCTGATCAAAAGGATTGGAGACTGTACGGATTGCGCAATTTGAGAGGAACAGTGGGGTTTTAGGAGTTGTAGAGGGTGCGTCAATCAGATTTTTGCAGTGAGACAGGTTTGTGAGAAGTACCTTGCAAACGGAAAGATTGTGTTCTGGGTTTTCATGGATCTGGAGAAGGCAAACGACAGGATTGACCAGAAAGCGTTGGGGAAGGTGTTGCGTATGTATGGAGTGGACGGACACTTGTTGAAAGCGGTGCAGTGCAGTGTGCAGTGTTTCTATGTGTCAGAGTGGGAAGCGAGGTGAGTGATTGGTTCTCAGTGAAAGTGGGACTTGGACAAGGCTGCGTGATGTCTCCTTGGTTGTTCAATATCTATATGGATTGAGTGGTCAGGGAGGTGAGCACGAGTGTGCTGGGTCGTGGCTTGTAGCTATTGGAAGCGAATGGGCGGAGCTGGCAGCTGAGCCAGTTGCTATTTGCGGATGATACGACCCTGGTTGCGGATTCAGAGGAGAAGCTATGTAGGCTAGTGTCTGCGTTTGGTAGAGTGTGTGAGAGGAGGAAGCTTCGAGTGAACGTGGGTAAAAGTAAAGTAATAAGATGATCGAGGACTGTCGATGCGAGCAGAATTAGTGTCCTCCTAAATGGAGAGTTGTTGGGAGAAGTTCAGTGTTTTAAGTATCTGGGCTCTGATGTGAAGACTGAATTAGTGGAAACTGAGGTGAAGGAGAGGTGTGAAGGGTTGGGTGCACTGAAGAGCGTAATGACCTGCAGGACGTTGGTGATTGAAGCAAAGAGAGAGCTGTATGAGAGCGTCGGTGTGTCTACAGTGTTGTACGGAGTTGAGACTATGGGGGTGAGAGCAGAGGAGAGATGAAGGTTGAATGTTTTCGAAATGAAATGTTTGAGGAGCATAGTTAGAGTGTCGCTGAGAGACAATTTCACTAACGACGTGGTTCGCATCAGAACGGTGATAGTGAAAAAGTTAGAGGACAGAGTTGATTCGCGTGTTCTGGGATGGTTCGGGCACATGGTGAGGATGGATGAAGGGAGATTGGTGAAAAAGGTGTTGAAACCAGAGTCGAATGGATGAAGGACCAAAGTTTGGGTGGATGGATGGTGTGAAGCAGGCGTTAGGAAGAAGAGACGTGAGTGTGGATGTAGCGAGAGAGCGTGCACTGAATAGGCGTGAGTGGAGAATGATAGTGAACGGATGAGTTTTGACGCTGTCCTGATGTGCTTTCTCGCCCTAGGCATATCGTTCAGAGACTGGGGCGGACCCTGTCATCATGACGAGGCAAGGGTAAACCAGTCACGCTGTCGGGCCCTGCGGCCGACACTGACCTCGAACCGCACTCATGACCCGGCTGCACTCTTTTGCGCAAAAGAGCTAAGGTGTGCAAGTGAGAGTGTGTGAGGTGCGCCTTGCCGTCGGCTACCCCCCTTGCTGGGGGATTTCGGCCTAGTGTCTGTATCTGTCTGTTTCTGTAAATTGGATAATTGATCTTGTGTCTTCGACAGCTCCAGGTCACCGCATGTGGGCGCTGAAGACGTTACGACAAATAGTCACTACAGATGTTGGCTCCAGTCTGAATATAAAAGCTTTGCTGGCAGCCTCCTACCCTCCCGCTACTGCAGCCAACACCAGCACAGCCGCCTCCAACACCTCCAATACAAGGGCTATCTCCCCCCTCCCGACCACCCCGTCACTACACCATCACCACTACCAGCAGCAGTCCCAACAGCCGTCCTATCACAGTCATCACCGAGCCTCCACTCCCAGCCTCATGATGGGCGGAGGAGGGACTTCAGTCCAGTCCTCACCACAGCATCACTCAACTTCCCATCAGTCCCTGCTGCAACAGCAACACCACTCCTCAGGCCCTGGTTTGCCTCTGGTGTCGCTTCCTCAGCACGCGTCTGTTATGTCAGTGACCGCGCCTTCCTTTAAAGGCAGCAACGAGAGTCTCGACTCGATATCGAGTCAGACGCGCCACAGCGAAAATCGCCACAACCCTGAGATGCCGCTTGTTGCCCTTCTCCAGAGTCTGCCTGAGGCGCTAATGAGGCAATACGAGTACGAGGATCTGTCCGTACGAGGCGGTAAGCATCTCATGCACTCTCAGTTCTTCAAGGTTCTTGTTGGCCTTGCTTGTGATCTGGAACTGGACCACCTGGTGGGAGAGAGCAATAAGTGGAGCTGGTTCCGCCGGTACTGCGCTGCTGCTCGAGTGCTGCATGCCCTCCTACACCGCACCAAACTACCGGAGCCGTTCGTGGCGGAGGTGCGCAGCAAGTTACAAGAGATGGTAGGCGAAGGTGACCGATTGGATTCCACGCACGAGGACCAGACTGTTTTTCAGTACGACCACGACAACCAACTGCTGCTCTGGTTCCAACGCAAGCCCGAGGACTGGACTCCTTCATGGGGAGGCAGCGGCAGCATCTACGGGTGGGGACACAACCACAGAGGGCAGCTTGGAGGCGTGGAAGGAGCTAAGGTTAAACTCCCGACACCGTGTGAGGCTTTAACAGCCTTACGACCCATCCAACTCATCGGAGGAGAGCAGACGCTGTTTGCCGTGACCAGTGACGGGAAGGTTTACGCTTCAGGTTATGGCGCCGGATGCCGCTTGGGCATCGGGGGTAACGACTCTGTGTCGTCACCGACGCTGCTTGAATCTCTGCAGCACGTCGTCATCAAGAAGGTAGCAGTCAACAGCGGCGGTAAGCACTGCCTCGCGCTCACTGACACCGGAGACGTCTATTCCTGGGGTGAGGGAGAGGACGGTAAGCTTGGACATGGCAGCAAGAGTCCATACGACCGGCCTCACCTGATAGCTGGGTTGCAAGGCAAGGGTGTGGTGGGCATTGCTTGCGGTGGCGGTCACTCCGCCGCCATCACAGCCTCGGGTGGCCTCTACACTTGGGGCAAGGGCCGCTACGGTCGGCTGGGGCACGGGGATTCTGAGGATCAGCAACGGCCCAAGCTCGTAGACACCCTGCTTGGTCACCGCGTGGTGGACGTGGCCTGCGGATCAGGTGACGCTCAAACGCTTTGTATCACTGATGACGACTGCGTTTGGTCCTGGGGTGATGGCGATTACGGCAAGCTGGGTCGCGGTGGCAGTGAAGGCTGCAAGATACCCGTCAAGGTTGACGCACTCACTGGTCAAGGAATCATCAAAGTGGAGTGTGGGTCGCAGTTTTCGGTGGCGCTGAGCAGTTTTGGTTGCGTGTACACGTGGGGTAAAGGAGACTACCATCGTCTTGGGCATGGTTCAGACGACCACATTCGTACGCCAAGGAAAGTTGCGGCGCTCTTCGGAAAGAAGGTGATCAGTATCGCCACAGGTTCCCTGCACTGCGTTTGCTGCACTAGCGATGGTGAGGTTTACACCTGGGGAGACAACGACGAGGGTCAGCTAGGAGATGGCACTACAAACGCCATACACAGCCCACGTCTGGTCGCGGCACTTGAGGGTAAAAAAATGAACCGCGTGGCGTGCGGGTCCGCTCACAGTCTAGCCTGGAGCACGAGTCGCGCAGTCAGCAGTGGTCGACTGCCAGCTGCCGTTCCCATTGAGTACGATGTTCTTAAGGAGCTGCCGTTGCAAGCGCTGCGCAACAGGCTTGTGCTGCTTCACCACTTCTCAGAGCTGATCTGCCAAAGCGTGAGTATGTTTGAACTGCTGGGAGAGGTACCAGCAACGCCAACCATCGTTGCCCCGCCTGCTTCAGATTCCGCCCCGTCCAACTCGGCTGAGGCAAATCTCCTCAACAGGTTGCGCTCCATCGTCGTGTGCGCAGCTAAAGAAGCTGCTTTCAAGAAGGTGATCCAGTCAACAATGGTGCGCGATCGCCAGCATGGTCCTATAGTGGAACTGAACAGGCTGCTAGTGAAACGAACTCGTAAGGGCACTACTGTTGGCGGTGTTTCTTCTGCCTCGGGCAACCTTGCAGTTGCCGCCGACTTCGGTCGCACAGTTCTGGGACAGATGGTGAATAAGATGTCCTGCCTGACGCAAGAGGCATTATTTCTGCCCCATCGAATATGGAAGGTTAAGTTTGTCGGCGAGAGTGTGGATGACTGCGGTGGTGGGTACAGCGAGAGCATCGCTGAGATGTGCGATGAGCTACAGAGTGGCTCGTTGCCTCTGCTCATTCCTACACCCAATGGAAGGGAGGAGGCAGGCACTTCGAGGGATTGCTTCCTCCTCAACCCGGCCGCCTGCACTCCGCAGTTCAGACCGATGTTCACCTTCCTCGGCATCCTGATGGGTATTGCCATCCGTACGGGTAGTCCTCTGAGCCTCAACCTTGCCGAGCCTGTCTGGAAACAGTTAGCCGGAATGCCACTCACCCCTGCTGACATCACGGAAGTGGACCGTCACTATATGCCAGCCCTGTTGTGCGTGCAGCAGATGGGCAGTGGAAGTGGAACTGCGAGAAGCGGGGGTGGACCAAGTATGGGAGGAGGGGCTTGCACAAGTCGTGGTGGAGCCCTCGCCGGAGCTGCTGGTTCACTCACCTCACTAGATCTTCCCTTCACCACCACTAGCGCTGCTGGCCACCTGGTTGCGCTGTCGCACAAATACGCAAAGATAACTCCTGCCAACAAGCACACCTATGTGGCTATGGCCCTCAGCTACAGGCTGCACGAGTTCGACGCGGCTGTGGAGTGGGTTCGTTGCGGCATAGCTCGTGTCGTGCCGCTTCCGCTGCTCTCGCTCTTCACGGCATACGAGCTGGAGACGATGGTGTGCGGGTCACCGGACATACCGCTGGCACTCCTCAAGAGCGTGGCAACCTACAAAGGTAACGCTTAGGAAGGGGCCCTTAACTGCTACTTAGGTAGATGTTAACAGCTTGGCGTTGTTAAATATTAACAAATCTCTGCGGAAGCGTTTGTGTTACTGAATTTAATCCTTGCATTTGCACCAGGCGTGGAGTCAACCTTATCCAATCCTGCTAGTCTCTGCGCCTTATCTGATTATGTTGATTTAATCTAATCTTGTTATTTTATGCTTATCTGATACTGTCTCCTCCCGTCGACATCAGGTGTGGAGTCATGCTCGCCGCTGGTCACGTGGTTCTGGGAGGTGATGGAAGAACTCACCACCTCGGAGCGGTCGCTGTTCCTGCGCTTCGTGTGGGGGCGCACTCGTCTGCCGCGGACCATAGCAGACTTCAGGGGACGGGACTTCGTGTTCCAGGTTGGTAGGGCTTGAGGACGGGAGTTCGTGTACCAGATAGGTAAGGCAAGGGACGGGATTTGGTGTTTCAATTATGGAGAGCCAGTTGGGCGGGACTCGTTGTTTGAGCTTGGAAAGGCCAGTGAAGCGAATTTCGTGTTCCAAGCATGGTGGGCCAAAACAAGACTTCATGTGTCAGGTAGAGAGCGTCAAGGAACCGGACTCCGTGTTCCAGGTAGAGAGGGCCAGGAGACTGCACTTCGTGTGCCTGGTGGGGAGGGTTAAGAGACGGGACTTTGTGTGAATGTTGTCGAGGGTCATGGGACGGGACTTCATGTTCCAGTTAGGGAGAGTCAAGGAACGGGACTTTGTGTCTGGTGAGAAGGGCCTATGAGCTCGATTTCCTGTTTCAGGTAATGAAGGGCTGTCGGGCGACAGTCGCTCCTTTGCCTCGTAGGCGGTGCACACAGAAAAGGAGGGCTGCTACCTAGACATAACCCTTAATATGTACTGTTCGCGGCCTTGTCAACACTCATTAGTGGTTAAATGCTGGTAACCTGCTGTTCAAGAGTACATGTATTTCATTGCACAGATATTCTCTTGGTCATCATAACAATTGTTTTCCTGGAAACCCCCTATAGATGATACAAAATACTCCCAAATGAGTGCAAAGCCTGGGTAGAAAATTTTTAGTAGCTATTTAACTACCGTACTTGGTGGTTAAAAAGGTTAATCTTCAGGTTTCTTTGAGTTGTCCACCTGTCATTTCCCTTTCATAACCATTTCTTTTCTCCCACAGGTACTGGACAAGTACCACCCACCTGACCACTTCCTGCCCGAGTCCTACACCTGTTTCTTCCTGCTCAAGATGCCGCAGTATTCATGCAAGGTCAGTACAAAATCTTGTCTTCATCATTAAGTTTGATTGCACAGCTTTTGGTCAAGTTCAAAAAATGAACCATGATGAAACGAACAAGTTAACTTTAATCTAATGTTCTATGTTTTCGGATGTAGCTACAGATTACAGGTGTTTCCGATTTTGAAGCATGGAGAGACAGACACTAGGCCGAATCCTCCAGGGGGTGGCCGACGGCAAGGCGCACTTCACACTCTCATACACTCACACAACTTAGACCTTTGACGCTAAAGGATTCGGTCGGAAACCCCACAACTTACACTCTGGGTCACGCGTGCGGGTCGAGGTCCGTGTCAGCAGCAGGGCTGGACAGCGTGATTGGTTTACCTCCGCCGCTGCATGATGACCGGTCCCCCCTACCCACGGCCTTCCCGTTTTTCAACGTGACGCTAAGTGCGGGAAAGCACATCAGGGCAGCGTCAAGAATTATCCATTCACAATCATTCTCTACTCACGCCTATTTATTGCACGCTCTCTCACTACTTCCACATTCAAGTCTCTTCTTCCTAATGCCTGCTTCACACCATCCATTCACCCAAACTTGGTCTACCTCTAGGCCTTCGGCCACTCGCCTCCGCCTTCATCCATTTTTTTTACCAATCTCCCTTCATCCATTCTCTCCATGTGCCCGAACCATCTTAGCACACGAACCCACTCTGTCCTCCAACTTCTTCACCATCCCCGTTCTGATTCGAACCACGTCGTTAGTGAACCTGTCTCTCAGCGACACTTCAGCCATGCTCCTCAAACCTTCTTCTCTTCTCTGCTCTCACCCTTTCAAGTCTCAGCTCCGTATTGAACCTGATTAAATTTGTCAATTCAATCAAGTGGCGCAAATCGAACGCTCCTCTACGGAATCTGATTGAAACTCCGTTTTTAATAAAAATTGAATCTACTACACCAAAAATCTTGCGTTTTTATCATTTCACCGACCCAAATATTTTGGATAGATTACAATGACTCCATCCAAAACCAACAATTTGGACATTTTTATCAAGCGTAATTAATCTGCCATATGAGGCTCAAATCTACTTCCAATGATTAGAATGTTTCAACTAGATGTGTTTGATTTGCTTTTATGATGCAGCTGATTGCTAAGTTCGTAGATGTTCGTGGCTACTTGCTTTACAGCTGCTTGTTAAGTTGATAGATGTAGATGTTCATGGCTTCTTGTTTTATGCGGTTTTGTTGCCCT
>SDVV010011158.1:0-15957 GCA_016164225.1 Gammarus roeselii
CTTCATATATTTACGGCTTAGATAAAATTCTCCAGCAAAAACAAACGCGTTCAGTTAATCATACCGAAGTGTTAGCGTTATTACTTGGAGTAAAGAATGTATTTAAGACTAAATTAGCCGGGAGATACAGTTTCGTAGCTGAACATTTTTTAACGTTGAATACAAATTACACAAGTTCTAAAAAAAATATTAAGCTCTGGTATATAAAAACTAAAGGAACTTTAATCTTTATGTTTAATCAATTTTTTTCTCTCGCTATTTTTTACATAAAATTATATTCAAAAACTGATGCTATACGAGCTTATTAAAAGGTCGATTAGGTCTTCAATTTATTCCATGAACTGCGGAGGTACATTTCAAATGTAAACAATTCTTTACCTAATTGATTACATGTAATTAAAATTTGTGAAGCACAACAGATAGCTCTATTCGAATTTGATCTGAGCCTCATTTCCGGCGAAGCCTAAACGCTAGTCTCGTAAGTTCCCCTGTAGGGCATGAAGATTATCGATTCTGCTAGGTTCACACACATTTGTGAGCTAAAACAGTGACCTTATTACGCTAAATAAAATCAATATTTCAATTGTGGCCTACGCATGATGGTGCGTGCAGGAACGGAAACATCCGCAACCTCAAAAACAGTTTATTGCCTCTGAACACTGAGGGGAGGAGAGACCACCCCGCTTGCACGATATTTTGGGTTTACACAGCTTCGTATAGTGCGGTATGTTTTCCGAAAGCGACTAGCTTTCCTGTTGTCAACGAATGTGGATGCGGGTTTTTTGGTTTCGTTTTTCCTCGAGTTCGAGGATTTGAAGAAATATAGCTTTGACGCGGCACTCGATAGACGGTCGTCGATTGTGTTTGATTATGCGATGGTCTTCCGTTGTATGCTCAGAAAAGCCGGTCGTTTGGTCAAGTAAATTCTTATTCTCGCGAATGCTTTTGGTTAACTTCACGATGCGGTCATAGGTCGTTTTCGGATGAGATGAAGCAGTTCATCTTGGAGAGGCTGACCCCGTGTCATGCTAGGGGCCAGGGTGACTCACACTTGAATGCCTCTTGACCGGCTTTGGAGATTCTATCGTTAACGTTAAACGACCACTTTGATTGCAAAACAAGCGTGCGGTTCAAGTTCCCAGTACAAATAATGGAACAATCTGTGCAATCTGGGAGGTTCTCTGCAAGAAAATATTATTACTCGGTATGGGGAACAAAAGCGATTTGTACGCGTGTTTGAAGGTCCCAGCGCAAATAGGAACCAGCCTGTGCTATCCAAGGGGACCTCTGAACTGATCCGTTAATAATTGGCACTGGAACAAAGGCGATTTCCCGGCTCGCTTGTAGCAAGGCCTTTCTTGAAGAATGCATGTAACAACGTCCTCCTAAACGACGACAATCGCCACACTCCACCGACGGCAGCCAATACACGGTACCAGCTACTATCCGCCGACGGCACCCACAACGACGGCCTCCGCGACGGAGCCCGCAACGACAGCACACGAAACGAAGGCCCCGGCTACTCTGCGTTGACGGCATCTGCAACTACGCCACTTACAGCACTCCGCAGACGGCACCAGCGCTAGAACCACACTTGAATCGAGAATCCCCGCATTACGCATAATACACGGCAACCGACAAGAAACGTGCACTAACGGTTACGTGCGTCACCAAGATACACGACCAACTTCGGCATTGATGAAATAGCAGGCTTCTAAAGCCCTGATGCGATCTTAGAATCAGGAATAATCTACCCTTATCTGCAATCCCTGACAGTAGGGTGTTACTAGTCTACCCAAAGCCACCTGCAGAATGTAATGCTTCCTAGATGCCCTTACCCTGCACTAAATCTCTAAAGCTACTCTGAAGATGCGGTTGTACCGTATCATATTTCAGGAGTACCACTTCGCTAATCAATAGCTAAAGATTTTAATTTGGGCCTCATTTCCACCAGAGGAAAATAGCTAAAGAGCACCATCAAAATAATAAGGTTAGCAGTTGGCAATCATCAATTTGAATTTAAATCGAGAAAATGCAACAAATAAAATGATGATAAACACTTAAAATAAGAAACCAATAGTCAGAACGGACGCAAATACCTTCACCGGGGTACTCCCATCCAGTGGATCAGGTACTCGTTTGGTACATTCTCAGTGGTACTCTCATGCAGTAGATCCAAGTACTCGTCCAGTAGGTCCGTCTAAATGACGCGGATATTCCGCAGCATTAGCTGCTCCCCAAACTCTGCCTATCTCTGATCTTCCCTTGACGTTATTTATTCGACCTTGTTCATTTGATATTGTTCATTACACGTCATTCATCGACCTTGTTCATTCAAAATAATTCATTGACCTACATTTTGCGTCGCTATCTTTCATGGTTCAGCTCACATATTAAAACATCTTTAAATTTTCACCTCAATATTTAAAATTCGACTTAGTCTGGATAAGAGTTTCCATTCTGAAGAGTCTTCCTGTATTTATGCCGCGAGGGAAGGTAGTCACGTTCTGCTGCGCTCCTCGTTTTCGTGATCAAACGTGCGGAATCCAACGCTTAATTGCGTTCAACATAAAACTATTCGACTTGTGAACTGCTCACATATCTTGGTGCAGCATTTTAGCATCATCTGTGTTAATACCGCCGAATTATCGTGTGCCAGTGCAAAATCAAACTCATCGATCAACCTTGACACATCTGGCAACCCTCCGCGGTTGGTGCTCAACAGTGACATTGTTGTCTTGTGTTTCAACGTGGCCAAGACTGGCCCACCAACGCGTGTTTGGAGGCGCCTTTGAAGACGTTTCTTCAATTATTTTTTCCAGTAAAACTAGAGTGGTTCATTCGATGATCTTGCATTCACAGATCCTTATCGGTGTAGGCTCACAATAAAGGGTGCCCAATCGTCGCGAAGGAAGGCTCACTACTATCCGCCAACGGCACCCGCAACGACAGAGTCCGCTACACTCCGCGAAGGTGTCTGCAAAAACTGCACATTATCGTGTGCAGTGGTCGAAAAGAGTTCGTATGAACGCTACATCTCTGTTGCCACGGATGACAATAGAAAATGGGTTCAAGGAGCCCTCAGCAATATGCCGGTTGTAAACGAAACGGTCAGTGTTGCCGATGTTAGGGTCATTGTAAGAGAATTAAAAAATAGCAAGGCAGTTGGTAATGATGATATTCCTGGAGAAGTGTATAAGCATGCTTCTCACAGATTGATTACGGTGTTAGCTCTCTTCCTCTCTGGCTGCTTATGAACCAAGCAGTTGCCCAGAGATGTTATGCAGGCAATTATTATTCCGCTTCTAAAATGTAAAAAAAAGGACCCGTCTGACATAGATAATTATCGTCCTATTGCTATTACTACCTCAATATTCAAAATTCTGGAGCAGACCATTCTCGCAAAATTGCAGACATATTTGTTCATTGCGACAGTCAGCTTAGTTTTAAAGGTAGCTACGGTACGGATATGACGATGTTTGCACTGGAACAAACAATTGATTACTACAGAAGTAGGTACTCTCCTGTTTTTATAGGCATTTTAGATGAAAAGAAAGCGTTTGATAGAGTAAATCACTGGACTTTGTTCAGGAAATTAATAGAGAGGGGAGCCCCTCCTCATATCGTAAGAGTTACTTGCATTCTGGTACAGAGAGCAGGAATTTCTTGTGCAGTGGGGTAGCTCAAAATCAGCTCCCTATCATTGTATCAATGAAATTAGACAAGGAGGTCAATTGTCACCTTTGTTGTATAATGTTTACACTGATGATCTGAATTTCCTATTAGGCAGGGAGAACGTAGGATATCATGTTGCCAATTGCTGTGTTTATATTCTTAGCTATGTTAATGATATGGCGTTGATAGCTCCAACTCCCTGCACTGCAGAAACTTCTAGATATTTGTAGTTATTTTGTTTGGCCCTGTGAATGTGTATAACACCTCAAAAACTGTGTGTATGTTAGTCAGGCCAAAAGGTCCTAAGCGTTACCTCTCGACTAATGTTAAGCTAGATGGTGTCACACTGGATTTTTAGGACGAATTCAAGTATCTTGGGCATATTGTTTCTGCAGATTGTACTGATGTACTGATGATAAGGATGTTGCTAAGCCGACCAGGCGACAAAATGCTGTTGGTAATATGCTATTACGGAAGTTCACCTTTGCGACAAAGGAAACCCAAAAATCATACTGCTACCCAATTTACTACAATGCACCGTGGAGAGATTTCTGTCACTACAATGCGAGAGAGCTGACAGTGAGCTACAATGACACCGTTTGTCGACTGATACAGGTCCCACGTTCGACTTATGCGAGCAGAGTATTTGCAGAGAACGCATCGGATCACATTAAAGTACTTTTTCACAAAGCGGCGCACAGCTTCACGACTAGAGTAATGTCTTCTAGCAATAGAATCCTCATTGCAATCTGCACCAGCGATGTACACGCTGGTTCGTCAATGTTAGAACGTTGGAGAGCAATACTGTACATACTAGAAGGAAGTTAATATGTGTCCGTCAGGAATAAAATTGTTTTCCCAATGTGCATCCTGATTTGACGTTTAGCCGCCTTAGTAATCTGGCGGATCATTCATATTTTTTGTATAATAAGTTTTGTATCAAATGTACTTCTATGCCCTTGATGGTTTTTAATAAAGTGTATTTATTTACTTGTTCACCAGTATCTCTCGGACCAGCCTAACCCACCTCTCTCTACCTCCTTCTAACTGCCTCGGCTGCTTCAAAACTTACGCACGCACGCCCTGCGTGTGGCCCGCTGTTTTGATCGCCTGTTTATGAACCCTACCACCCTCCCTCCCGAGCCCCCAACGCCCATCTCGACGTCATTCGACGCTTGAAGGAAGTACAGATGGAGTGACTTATGATACCTGACGGTTGGAATTTTCGAAGTACATTCATTCAAATCTTTGGTCCTGGACTGACCGCTTGGAGGAAGTATAGATGGAGTGCGCATGCAGGCTCCACGACTGAACCAACGTTGAAGCCCAACCGGGGGTAAGGTAGCTGAAAGCCAGCGGCCAAGGCTGCTCTCTCATTGGCTAGTGGAACAGCCAGCGTCCGAGGCTGCTCTCTCACGGGCTGGTGGGATTTCAGCCACCTTGTCCCGGATGGCCTCAATATCTTAGCTTGCGTGCGCACTCAATCTATACCTTGGAGGAAGTATTTTTCCAGTTATTACCCAAGTACAAGCAGCTATTACCCGCGTACAATCAGCTAATACCCGCGTACAATCAGCTATTACCCAAATACAATCAGCTATTACCCGCGTACAATCAGCTATTACCCAAGAATAATCAGCTATTACCCGCGTACAATCAGCTATTACCCAAATACAATCAGCAATTACCCAAGTACAATCAGCGTACAATCAAAATAAAGGTTGACATATTTTTCCCGGTTACTTCTAAATTATTTTCGGAGGCCATCTGCGGTGGCAAATTTTTATTGGCACAGTACGCAGCTTTCCTTTCCGATCCAGGAAACATATATTATTCAAACCACCCGACGTAAAAGTTCTCACATTTTTAATGCGGTCACAGGTTGGGAAACCTAGTTCCATTTACAGAACAGAAGTCAATAATCAATGGCTAGCCTCCTGTGCAAGCTGCTCAACTGAATGTAACACCAGTATCAGGGTAGCATTTTCTTTGTATACGACCGGCTCCTTCTCAGTCGTTATGATGGTTGTCGCTGTTTTAAAGCTAGAGCCAACGGCGGTATTAGTTTCTGCTCTGCTAGTTGTGCAAACCAACCGGACCGTGTATGCCATAACCAGCCAAACCAGCACTGCACAGTGCAACCGGAGAATTTAGAGGTCATCAGTGGGGGGCTTGCAGTAGCTCCAGTGCGCATTCGACGGGATGCAGACGTCACCGCGATGTCAGGTGCTGTCAGTGCGGACTCCCTTGCCCCAGTTGACAGTGTTAGTGGAGCCGCTGTAAGCTGGGTCGCTTTAGCCGACTGCGTTTCTGATTTTCCCCATCTCGAACCAAACATGCTCGCGGGCTCGGCCGACTGATTCGGTGACCACGAAAGAGGCAGCGGCATCTTTCGTATCGTCACGGGCGGCTCAGTCTGCTCTTCTC
The DNA here is from genome assembly GCA_016164225.1 of Gammarus roeselii. Taxonomy (NCBI): domain Eukaryota; kingdom Metazoa; phylum Arthropoda; class Malacostraca; order Amphipoda; family Gammaridae; genus Gammarus; species Gammarus roeselii. Next base: position 6,103 of record SDVV010011158.1, read on the forward strand.
CTATTGATATCTCTAATGCTGTCATACCAACAGCCTCCACTGCAGATCAATCAGGTTCTTTCACGGTGCCAGCCAGCGAAATTGATTCTGATAATTACAAAAACTTTTGTTATGCTCGCAGAAACATTATACGAGAAAGAAAAAACTAATTTCTTGCTCCAATTGCCGCAAATATTTTCAGATGTCATGCGTAAAAATGAACGCTCTCAAAGCCAGAAATGCAGAGTTCTGGTATTGCTCCCGATGTAGCGGCGCCACGACAACCCAGCCTCTAGTACCATTAAGAAAACAAGGTTCCATTGATTTTGACACATACATTGGCAGATGTAAAAGCTACATCAAAGTTTTAAACAAAATCCCGAAGGCGCGACCATTCTAGTGGTAGAAGCACTTGAAACACTCATGTGTGACTGCATTCGCGAACGAACTCCTCTCGCCTGGGCCAGGCTCATGGCATTCAGCTTTTGGGGCTTGCGGCGTTCGAATACCAACTTCTTCGACACAAAACAGCCTTCACTGACTTCGCGAGTACGTCTTCAAGTGAGGGAATATATGGACAGAGGGGACTTGCCGGTGATGCCCTCTTGTGAGCTGGTCGATCAATCTATCGCTACTAATACCAGATAAAACTCAGATGATCGATTGAAAGCAACAGTCAATGCGTAGTTTGCCGAATTCGACCTACGTGGGGCCGTTCGGGTTGCTCCTTCTAGCGAGGCATTAGCCCCTTTCTGCCCAGAAACTTTACTAGCCTTGCGCTATAAACATCCGCCCAGCCCAGCGGACATCCCACTCCCAGCACATCCTGACGATGATCTGGCATCTCCAGTTATCGCTACGGTGGACGATGTCATGAAGGTGATAAAGTCTTTTTCCACGGGGCTCAGGTGACGATCCGGATGGCCTCTGAGCCGGTCACCTCGAGTCACTCTTGAAAAAAAAAGTACCGGTGGCGCTGGAGTCCATCTTGCCTCAACTATCACAGAATTCGTCAACCTGACACTTCGAGGTGAAATCCCTCCCTTTGCAAGAAGGGTGTTTTGCGGGGCCTCGCTTTGCGCCCTATTGAAAAAAGACGGCGGTATCCGTCCCGTTACTGCTAAAAACACCCTTCGACGGTTAGCAACGAAGGTAGGCTGTGCTCAGTTCGCTAATTGTTTGGGCAATCAATTCCGACCGGTTCAACTAGGGTTTGCCACTAAAAGAGGTTGCTGGGCGGCTACACATGCCACGCGCCGCTACATCGCAAACGCCCCGCCCGATCGCGTTGTTCTTCAATTAGATTTGAAGAAAGCGTTCAACTGTATTCGGCGCGATGTTTTCTTGCAAGCTTTTCGCGAGCGAACTCCTAGCCTGTATCGACTTCTATGGCAAGCATATTCCGAACATTCTTTGCTGTTTTTTGGCGACGAAACAATTCTCTCTGCAACTGGTATCCAACAAGGGGACCCCATGGGGCCCAGCCTCTTTTCCCTTGGCGTTGATCAAATTGCGCGTAGTGCCGTTTCAGAGTTCAACATTTGGTACTTGGATGACGCCACGCTCGGTGGGAAGCCGGATATAGTTATAACGGACTTCCGCGACTTGCGAGAAAATTTAAAGCAAATAGGCTTGAACATAAACGGGCAAAAGTGTGAGTTGATCCATGTTTTCAATTCGGACTTTGCCTCCAGGGAGATCACAGAGACTATTTTACGCGAGGTAATCCCTGACATAAAAATTGTGTCTGCCGAACGTAGCACCGTTCTTGGCGCACCAATCTCAGTCCATGCCATTCCAGAAGCGCTTGAAGGCAAAATCGACGACCTTAAATTATAGCTTCTCGACTCAGCGTAATTGAGCTACACCAAGCTCTCACCCTGCTGAAAAACTGCTTCGCCATTCCCAAACTCCAGTAGCTTTTGCGCGCTGCTCCCACATACCTGCATGAAAATAACCTAGCCAGATTCGACGAATCAGTTTGAGATGCTTCCTCAAGAATAACAAAAATTGAATTTTCTGATTTCTCATGGAAGCAAACCATTCTCCCAGTCAGTTCTGGCGGTTTGGGCATTTGCAAGGCACAGGATATCGCCCTGCCCAGTTTCATCTCATCTCTGCACTCGGTCGGTCCGTTAGTTGAAGCCAATCTGCCAAACTTTAACGTTTTGGCGCAGTCTAACGAACTTTCGGATGCAGTGTTGTCTTGGAAGGCTGCAAAGGTGAGGAAACGATCGCACCAGAGGGTAACTGATGCGCCATCCAGAAATCTTGGGACAGTGAAGGAGTAAGGATAACCTTGGAAGGTCTATTACTCCAGGCGCAAGACCCTAAAACTAATGCTCTTCTCCCGGCGGATTCTTGTCACGGTAGCGTTTTTTGGCTAGAAAAAAATCCTGCCGCTCGGCTTGGTACTTTACTGGACCCTGACTCGCTTCGCATTGCTCTTGCGCTCAAAGTCGGTACACCGGTGTGTTATCCGCAGCTCAGCGGCTGCGGTCAGCGTATGGATGAATCAGGCACTCGCGCACTCTCCTGTCTTTATAGCGGGGTCGACATCCCAGAAATTTGTCTCTGAATGACATAACTGAACGAGCTCTACGTAAAGTTGGCCTTGGTACGATCCGTGAGCTCGGTATCAATCGAGGTGACGGCAAGCGACCTGACTGCGTTACAGTTTTCCCCTTCTCCTAGAGGGAAAAACCTTTGCTGGGATTGAGCCTGCGTAGACACCTTTGCGACAAATCACTTGCCTGACACTTTTACGGAGGCTGGTAGGGCTGTCAAAGCTGCAGAGAACAAAAAATGCATAAGTATCAATCTCTTCGTGACCGTTACATTTTTGAGCCCTTAGCTATTGAGACGACCGGCGTTATCGGCAAGTCCTACAGCCTTCTGATCTGCGACATCGACCGACGGTTATCTGGCGCCTCCGAGGACCCTCGCAAAACGTTCCGGCTTAAGCAGAGGCTGGGACTTGCAGATCAACGTGGCTACGCTTTGAGTGTTTATTTAGCTTGTAAGCCTATTAACTCGGGTAGTTATAGATCGGATCATTGTTAAGGTAGAGGGGGTAGGCCGTAACTCCAGCAGGACTGGAGGCGGCAGTAGTATGGTTGGATACCACAACCTCTGGTGAGTGTTGGGGCCAGGGGTCTCCCTATCTTTGGAGGCTTTAGGAAATAAACGGTGGAGACATCTTTCCGGGGCCTTCGGGCCCCATATAAAAGAAATTAAGACGTGACTAATGCAGGAAAATTGAAACATCAATCCAATTTACAAGGTTAGAAATGTTGTAACTTCCTCCGCCAAGTTATGTCCGCCCCTTGCCCCGTAAGCTACTTTCTGAATGTCCCCAACCCAGCCACCTTTGCGATTTATTGCCCGATTCTCCCCACCTTTGCTAGTTATTACCAGAATGTCCCAAACCCGGCCCTCTTAGCTCATGATTGATTACCTGCATATCCCCAACCCAGCCACCTTTGTTTATTATTACTTGTATGTCCCCAACCCAGCCCCCGTGGCTAATTATTACTTGAATTTCCCCAACCCAGCAAACTTTTCTTATTATTACCCGAATGCTCTTAACACAACCACCAGTGCTAATAATTTCCTGTATGCCCCCAACCTAGCCACCTTTGCTAATTATTACCAGTATGTCCCCAGTCCTTGCCCCAAAGTTTCACAAACTGCAGGGACTGGTGACCCTGTATTAGTCTGATGTCATTAACATAAACGAAACATGGCTCAATCTCCAGGGTAGAAACCTGGTAGCGGAAATAATGTTATCTGTCTGTAAAATGTTTAGCGGCAACAAACTCACCAGTAGCAGAAGAGGGGGTGGGTTCGTGCTGTGCATAAGGGAGATGCTGCACCAATTTCTGAGCCCGACGCTCGCCATAGTTTCATGCGAAATTTTCAATGCAGAAATCAAAGTGGTCCACGCTACGTTGAAGCTGGCATAGGTGTGCCGCAATAGCCACACCTTTACGGTACACGATGCCCCTAACATCTTTGGCGACTTCAATCTCTCGGATATTGACTGGGTGCTACTTAGGGTGATTCCTTTCACCCTCTAAAGTAGGCCTTATTTCATTTATTATTTACAGAAGATTCAAATCATGGACTGCAGTTCAAGAGTTATTCAAACTCTTTCTACGTTGAAACCCCAAATTCATATTCCCGTGAAATTTACATAAAATTGTATTGGACAATAGTCACTTCGCTAGTAGTTTGCCCCATCTACCAGGGATCACACTTGCTAGTATAGCCACACCTACCATGGATCACACTTGTCAGTATTGCCACATCTACCAGGGATCACACTTGTCAGTATTGCCCCATCTACCATGGATCACACTTGTCAGTATTGCCCCATCTACCAGGGATCACACTTGTCAGTATTGCCACACCTACCATGGATCACACTTGTCAGTATTGCCCCATCTACCATGGATCACACTTGGGAGCAATGTTGCCTCAATTTAAGGTAACGCTCAGAATATTTACAAAAAAGTGAAAGCATTTACACAACGAAAAAATAATAATAATAATAATGACTCAAGCTGCCATTATTTGCCTATTGACTTAGTAATTGAGCCGCCTGTTTTTGGGTTAGCCTGGAAACTGGACATCGGTCATTCTTGTTTGTCGTCTGCCGGCAAGCAGCAAGAGTACCATTTTCAAATCTAAACGCGAATTACTCCCTCCCAATCCCTGGTACCGTTCACAAGTCCCATACCTGACGCCTGATCACATATTTACATATATACATATTTTCCTATCTGGCACAAAGACATCCAATAACAAACGAACAGAAAAAGTCGCCACTCCAGTACAATAAGCCGGTGTATCCCTAAGGTCTACGCAGCTTCATGTCCTCCGTGAATGTGATCCTTTCGACTTGCTAGGAAGCTGTTAGCTCACATTAGTAACCACGAATTCATTCCATAATATTGAAGCTGTGTAGGAGAAATAATTCAAACCTTGACAGAAAACTTAATGTGAATCATAGACAAAATTGAATTCGCTTTCCATATTTTGTATCAATCTCTGACTTCGGTATTATACGTATAATAAGAATTTGACAGTAGCAAGATTGTTCTACTATCACTTATGGAAAAATAAGAAACCTTTTTTTTTAAGAGGGGGGAGGGAAGTTTGATGCACAAATCAGATACCCTAAAAATAATTTTTAATATGCCACCGGTAACTTCATGAAAAATCAGCCAATTTTTGTAGAAGGAACGCATTGATTTCTCTACTGAGAATTGTTCAAAGTTCTCGCGATAAAGAGCAACTACGTAGTGTGGCTACAGCGGTTATAACGTCGTGATTGCAAGGCAAATATGTACTGCAATATTTCAGCTTGAAGACATGGTACACAGCAGTTTCCCAAAATCTTTCTTGAACATCAAGAGTCAGTTTGATTATATGTCTAGAAGCAGACGTAACGCAGTGGCGGGCATGATACCGTAATGGAACACATCCATCTATTACTTTGTTTTAATGCCAACAGTTGAAGTTCAACCAAGTAATTTGTCATAGGATCTCGATATCCATTTACAAAAAAGTAGGGGCACTTTTATACAAAATATTATCTGAAAAGCAAACATTTGTGCACTAAACTGAAAAGACAACTTTTCGAACTCAACTAAAAATACATTTCAATACACATATTTGGAATAATCTAAACATTTATACAATAACTTGACGAAGAAGCGCACAGTTGAAAAGTAAATATTTATATCGATTCAAAAGACAACATAAATTCATGTGTTGATTTTTCGTTGTTTCAATATCTTACAAAGGGAAAGGATATGTTCTGGGCCTTCATGGATTTGAAAAAAGCACACGACAGGGTTGTCAGGGAAGCGCTGTGGAGGGTGTTGCGTTTGTATGGAGTGGGCAGAAATTTGTTGGAAGCGATGTAGAGTTTCTATGTTGGCAGCCGAGCATGTGTCAAAGTGGGAAGCGAGGTGAGTGATTGGTTCACAGTGAAAGTGGGTCTGAGACAAGGCTGCGTGATGTCTCCCTGGCTATTCAATCTCTACATGGATGGAGTGGTCAGGAAGGCAAACGCGAGTGTGCTGGGTCGTGGCTTGGAGCTGTTTAAAGTGATCAGGATTTAAGGATTTAACATTTATTTAGGGGTAATGACATGTTGACAAAATAGCAGAAATATCAAAATACACAGATGATACGTACCAAGTCTTCGTCAGCGTGAGCTGTTCTGAAGACAGCATTTGCTACCTAGGTGAATTTAATATTAACTTATAACTAGGGTTGACGGGTGAGGACCAACCGACGAACATTGTTGGACGACATCCTCTACTCTCCACTTTTTAATATGCCGAGACAGATGCAAGCATTACATTGGACCATTAATTTCAAGAAAAATAAGCAGAGTAAATCTGATCCCCGACGTTTACTTCATCATGACTAATTATTGTTTCAACTGTCATTTACTTAGCTTCAGTGCAGAAAATGTCCGACATGAGGTTGGTCGGAGTTGGCAGTTGAGCCAGTTGTTATTTGCGGTTGATACGGCGCTGGTGGCGGATTCAGAGGAGAAGCTATGTAAGCTAGGGTCTGAGTTTGGTAGAGTGTGTGAAAGAAGGAAGCTTCAAGTGAACGTTAGAAGAAGTTCAGTGTTTTAAGCATCTGGGCTCCCATTTGGAGACGACTAAACTAGTGAAAACTGAGGTGACGTCGTGAGTGAAGGAGGGGTGTAAAGTGTTGGGTGCACTGACGAGTGTAATGAGCTGCATGAGGTTGGGGATGGAAGCAAAGAGAGAGTCGTACGAGGGTGTCGTTGTCCTAACTGTGCTATACGGAACTGAAATTTGGGGAGTAAGAGAAGAGGAGAGAAGAAGGTTGAATTTTTTCGTGATGAAATGTTTGGGGAGTATGGCTGGAGTGTCGCTGAGAGACAGATTCACTAACGACGTGGTTCGAATCAGAACGTGGGTGGTGAAGAAGTTGGAGGACAGAGTGGATGCGCGTGTTCTGAGATGATTCGGGCACATGGTGAGGATGGATGAAAGGAGATTGGTAGCAAAGGCGATAAAGGCGAGTGACCGTAGGCCTAGAGGTAGAACAAAGTTTGGGTGGATGGATGGTGTGAAGCTTGCGTTTGGAAGGAGAGACTTGAACGTGGAGGTGGCGAGAGAGCGTGCAATGAACAGGCGTGAGTGGAGAATGATTGATTTTTGACGCTTTTCTGATTTGTTTTCCCGCCGTAGGCATCTCGTTGAGAAAAAGGATGACCGTGAGGGGGGGGGGAACGGTCATCATGACGCAGCGGGAGTAAACCAGTCAGGCTGTCGGGCCCTGCTGCTGACACGGACCTCGGACCGCACTCGTGACCCAGAGTGTGTGTTGTGGGTTTCCGGCCGGATCATTCAGCGCAAAAGGGCTAAGTTGTGTGAGTGTGAGCGTGTGCGATGCGCCATGCCGTCGGCCACCCCCCATCTTGGGGATTCGGCCTAGTGTCTGTATCTGGTAAATATGATTACAGTTGATTTACAGGATTGATCTATCAACAGTGCCCGGGAATCTGTCGTTTTTCCGAAGTTTTATTTACTTGGATAAAAGTGTTTTTCGCAACTTTGGTAAAGAATTGGCTTTCACGAATTCTATTTGCCTACTGTTTACTTCCTACTCGTCATTTAGCAATTGGACATCATCTCTCAGCTTGGCTTTGCGATGTAGCGAGTCATTTGGGACCAGTGACTCAATATCACCAACAGCGATGTTGCGAGGCATATTGAAATGGTCTTCATTCATTCCTGGTCGATCACATACTTCATCAAAAACTCTTGACTATCGTTTATCACTGCAGTTCAATCAGTATACGTCTAATTGTGACTCGCAAAACAGATATTGCAATGAATGCAGGTTCTCCACAATCAAATTAAATGTATTACCTTTCTGGCCCAGTTTCTGCAACAATTTGGTTTTGTTATCCATAAAAATATTAGAGAAGTGTCTACACGTTATGAATTAGTGGTAAAACTCATTCTCTCAAAGAAGAAATGAAATTCACGATGTTTATCATTTTGTTCAAGAAAAAATATGTCAATTTGATGTTAGTTTTCCTGAATTGTTGAAAATCAAGAACCAAGTATTTGAATGATGAGTCAGAGGTACAAACACGAACCGGTTCTCCATTCTGGCACAATGAGAAACTTACCTTAAGGTTTCTCACCTTTGCAGTTTTTGACGCTGTCTCCTCTACAGCTTATTTCAAATTTAACGTATTACATATTCAAGGTTGCATACTGACTCTCAGATCGCGCAATATGGTTCCTAACTTCAGCAATAAACATTCTCTAGCTGTCGATCATGCGGTTCATGCCTACAACAATAACATTCTCTGGCTGCCGGCCATGCGGTTCATGCTTTCAACAACAAACATTCTCTAGCTGCCGGCCATGCGGTTCATGCCTACAACATCAAACATTCTCTAGCTGCCGGCCATGCGGTTCATGCCTACAACAATAAACATTCTCTACCTGCCGGCCATGCGGTTCATGCCTACAACAATAAACATTCTCTGGCTGCCGGTCATGCGGTTCTTTTCAACAACAGACATTCTCTAGCTGCCGGCCATGTGGTTCATGCCTACAACATCAAACATTCTCTAGCTGCCGGCCATGCGGTTCCTTTCAACAACAGATATTCTCTAGCTGCCGGCCATGTGGTTCATGCCTACAATAATAAACATTCTCTAGCTGCCGGCAATGTGATTCATGCATACAACAATAAACATTCTCTAATTGTCAGCAATGCGGTTCGTGCCTTCAACATCAAACATTCTCTAGCTGCCGGTCATGCGGTTCATGCTTTCAACAACAAACATTCTCCAGCTGCCGGCCATGCGGTTCATGCCTACAACATCAAAACATTCTCTAGCTGCCAGCCATGTGGTTCATGCCTACAACAATAAACATTCTCTGGCTGCCGGTCATGCGGTTCCTTTCAACAACAGATATTCTCTAGCTGCCGGCCATGTGGTTCATGCCTACAACAATAAACATTCTCTAGCTGCCGGCCATGCGGTTCATGCCTACAACAATAAAAATTCTCTGGCTGCCGGTCGTGCGGTTCCTTTCAACAACAGACATTCTCTAGCTGCCGGCTATGCGGTTCATGCTTTCAACAACAAACATTCTCTAGCTGCCGGCCATGCGGTTCATGCATTTAACAACAAGCATTCTCTTGCTGCTGGTTATGCGATTCATGCTTTCAACAACAAACATTCTCTAGCTGCCGGTCATCCGGTTCATGCTTTCAACAACAAACATTCTCTAGCTGCCGGCCATGCGGTTCATGCCTACAACATCAAACATTCTCAAGCTGCCGGCCATGCGGTTCATGCCTACAACATCAAACATTCTCAAGCTGCCGGCCATGTGGTTCATGCCTACAACATCAAACATTCTCTAGCTGCGGCCATGCGGTTCATGCCTACAACAATAAACATTCTCTAGCTGCCGGCAATGCGATTCATGCATACAACAATAAACATTCTCTAATTGTCAGCAATGCGGTTCGTGCCTTCAACATCAAACATTCTCTAGCTGCCGGTCATGCGGTTCATGCTTTCAACAACAAACATTCTCTAGCTGCCGGCCATGCGGTTCATGCCTACAACAATAAACATTCTCTAGCTGCCGGCCATGCGGTTTATGCCTACAACAATAAACATTCTCTAGCTGCCGGCCCTGCGGTTCATGCCTACAACAAAAAACATTCGCTGGTTGCCGGCCATGCGGTTCATGCTTTCAACAACAAACATTCTCTAGCTGCCGGCTATGCGGTTCATGCTTTCAACAACAAACATTCTCTAGCTGCCGGCCATGCGGTTCATGC
>SDVV010011159.1:0-15957 GCA_016164225.1 Gammarus roeselii
TATATATATAAGAATATTATGATAGGTATCTTTCATAACTCGATTTGCAGCCTTAGCGTTTGTTCGGCCCTGTTTGGTACCAGCCTGATGGTTGGATTTGAGCAGCATTTTGTGTTTTCTGTATGTTTATTTTATAGGTATATAATATCCATAGGAATTGATTGGCTTAATAGTTTGGTATTGGGCGGGTTGATGTATTTATTTCTTAGAATGCAGTAATTTCGTTACGAGAAACTGTATACCCCAAGATGCATTATTCAGTTTTGAACCAGATATATCGGTGTTACCATGTATTCGCATCGCCCGAATGAACCGTTATCAAGCGCATGTAGACTGTTTGAGTAGTCCTATCTCGATTTTTTGTATAGTGAGTACCCGTGGGATGCCCTATAGCGAGAGTAGCTGAACGATATAGATTTATTGTAAATGATTATATTGTGTTATGTATACATAGTAACGATCGGTTGATATATGTTGAATTTGTATTGTTTTCGGAATTTTGAATTGGTATTTGTTATAGTTATAGGAATTTTAGGATATTTTAGATTTGCATCTTCCATGTTGCACAATATTTCAGGCATAATTGATTGTTTGTTTCATCATAGAGGTATTTTTATGTATATATATGACATTCTGTTACGATACGGCAGTTGTTACTTTGGTTACAGAAGATTTGATTTAACCCTGTTTTGGACTGAGTTGGAGGATAAATTAATCAGATTTTTATATACTATAGCGTGTTTATGTAAAAGTACTCCTCATCATTTACTTTATGTTCAGTTATGTAAATAAGTCACATGTCATAGCAATTTATTCACGTTTGTTGTTTGGTAGGTTACATCCAAGTTTTTTTTCTTGTACATCATGGTTTTTGGTATGGTAGAGAAGTGATCGTGTTATTTTATTATACCTTGACCGTTTTAGTATATTTCAATCAGTTTTATATGTTCTCTGTACAGTTTCCATCTTCGATTCATGGTATTGGATTTTTTTAATCAATTTCGGAATATTTGGATATATTTCGTTCGTATCTGCAATGTAGAGTATTATTTCAGGTATCATTTTGTTAGATGGTGTATGTTATTATTGTTGTATGTGATTAATGTGTCCAGTTGATCAGTGATAACACTGTCCTTCTGGTCAGCGCTCTGCAAAGCAAGCCAGGTGAGGTCGTGGGCATTGAAATCACTTAGAGGTAAGGTGTTGGTAGTTGTTTTGAGAAACTCTGAGTGAGGTGTGTAATATGTTGGGCATGAGCTGGTTGGGGGGATGTATATGTTTAACATTTTGTACTGTGACTCGTCGATTTGAATAAGTAGTGATTACAGACCTAATGTGTTGATGGGGGAATTTGTGAACGAGTGAAAGCGGTTGTGTTTGTGAAGTGCAGGTTTTTGTGTACAAGTGTGATGAGTCCGTCACCGCCGTCATTTTCTGACGGTCGTGACGGAGTGTTGTCTAACCAGGAAACTTCAGTGTTGTGGATTTTTGTTTGAAATTTGTTTCACAGGGTTAGGCGATGTGGATGTGGTGTTTGTACAGGTAGTGTTTTAGTTCTGCCTGTTTTTTCGACCAATGCCGTTGTATTCATCTGTAACATGATTTGGTGTCCGGCATTAGCTAGGGAGAGCGTGGAGCCTGGGGCAACACGGGTCGTGCTCCGGGTCGAGGGGTCACAGCCGGCGAGGCCGCCGGAGACACGGAAGAGGGACCACCCAGCAGTGGAGAGGCGTCGAGTGCTGGCGCGGAGGGACTGTTATTTTTAATATCTGTACTAATGCTGTGGGTTAGGTGGCAGTTGATGTATGTGGTATGGTACTATTGTTGTGGACACCGGAGCATTGTTTTGTGTTGTGTTGCCCCAGGCTCCCACAGTGGCATTGCATGGATCGCGCCAACGCGGTGCGTGTAAAGGTGCCCGCAGGTGGGACACGGGTATGTATTGAAACCGTGGTTTCTTCTATGTCACCGGCTTGGAGAAGAAGAAGGGGAAGGTACACCCGTGATGGTTTACTTCCATTTTGGGAAAAAAATTATAATGTGTTGTGACGATGATGTCTGGTGTTTCGACGGTGGGTGGAGGTCCCGGGCAGCACATATGCCGCATCCACACCGACGCCAGCGACAGCGACGTGAATAGGGGGGGTTGCGATTATTTCACAGAACGCCGACAGATGTTTGACGACCCAACGCCGCCACCGCGAGCATCACATCCTGCGACGGTCGGCCCGTCTCTCGTAAGCTCCCTCTTGGACGGCCCGGCTCAATGGACGGCTAGGCACAGTTGAAACCTTCAGCGGCCGGGAGCCTATGAATGATGAGCACCACATCTAGGCTGGGTGAGTTATACAGCATATTTTATTTTGAAGTATGCTAGAATAGACTTTTAAGCCCTTCCCATCCCTACTATTACTTCTACCAATATTGTTTACTTACGGAGGCTTATGAGATCATTTAAAAAATAGCAAGCATACCGGAAACGGAATTCGTTTTTCTAACTGTAAAATGTAAATGGTTTGATTATTTTCGTTTGCTGTGTCAAGGCAACAACTTCTGTCATCATTGCAAGTTATTTTGTTTTGACCAGATAACTTCCATACTGCGCAATACAATGACAGTATCAATTTGATAACCATTACGTCTTCCTTGCTCGATGCCAGTTGCTAATACCGGTTTGCTCCCGTTGGAATATTGGCCAACGATTGAGGGCAAAATTGTATGACCCAGTAATTGTTTTTTAACTGACAATACAACTAGGTCAAAAAACATACATATATAACGATGAACAGTGAAGGAAATATTGTATTGTTCAGCGAGGTCGGTAAATTGTCCACACATAGGGAAAAGGGTGTGCATTTATTTTTCTTAGTCGCAATAATGCGGTAATCGAAAATGTTTTCAACGTCATTGAGTGCTGGGCTTTCGATAAAGCTCCCGGTCTTGAAATAGAATTGAAGCAAAAGCTCCCGGTCTTGAAATAGTATTGAAGCGAAAGTTTGTCTCTTTGGAGCAGAAGAAGAAACTCGTCAGTAAGCACCTTCAGGGATGCGATGGGAGTGGAACGGAACGCGCCTGTTCTGATACGGAGAACGTTGTTTACGATTATGGAGAGGTGTTCCAGAGTGGTTTAAGCTGCTGAACCATAAACAACGGCTCCATAGTCAATGCATGAGTGTATTGTTGTTCTGAACAACGTCAGGCCGGTCTCCATTTCGGCATCGAATTTCAGGGAGGTTACCATGAGGAAAAGTCCCGTTGTTTTTTGCAACGAGCCTCCATAATATGAGGTCGCCATGTGAGTTTAGGGTCCCACACGAGACACATGAACCCAATAGATTTTTCGTAAACTACAGGTGTGTTATGCAGCATTAGATCCTGTTTCAGGTGTAAGTCGGACAGATGGTTGAAACCATGTTTTTGGTTTTAGAGGGTGAGAATTGGAATCCGTTTGCGGAACCCTAGTTCCGGATTATGTTTAAATATTTCTGGAGATCGTGTTGAATTGTAAAAGACTAGGATGCGTATAGCTCAGGACTGGCCGTCTAATCCTGAGCATCGCTACCAGCGGCGACAAAGGCTTCGCCATCAGAATAGACACGAAACTTCAAGTGACACAATTCTCTCCATAACTAGACAATGAGAAAAGCCATGCACAATCGTACTATCCTCGACTTTCTCTACAAGTTCAGGTTTGATTTGCGTTGAAAATATCTCGAAGCAAAAAATCGAGTAGACATCACTGAACTCTTTCAATACGAGGGCTGCGTGGTCGGAGCGAAAATCGCACCATATTACAACAAGAAGAGACACAGCTACATCTTTAATACTGAAATTCAACTGTCATGCCCCATCTAAATACCTATACATTCCCTTCTGCGCCACCAAAACGAAGGTCACAGCATTTGACAAACGTCCGATGTGATGTTATAAACGCCAGAAATACGAAATACGAACTGTAATGGTAAGCAAAGATGTTCATATGACCATTACAAGCGGAAAGTCCTGCCAGTCCTAAGTACCGCACTGTTTTTATTGCAAAGTAAACGGCCACCCAACCGGACATAAAGATTGCCTAGAGGATGAGATGGAGAAAGAGATCCTCCAGTACCAGATGGACCACGGGGTCGGGCGACAAGAGGCCGTGGTCTAGATGCGCTCTTCTTAGGATGACCGTCTTACCAAGGAGAGAAGGCCGGCACCATTCCTCACGCACTTCCTCCTAACGCTCAAAGATAACGGTGCAAGCAAAGCTGCCTCTTCAACAAACCCAATTTTAATGATGGAGTCAACTTTCCCAACAACTAGGAGTAAAACCGTAGGACATCCAACGACAGGGAAAGAAGTATCTGGCCCTTGTCGTGGAACCTGAACAAAGTAACGCTTTACGAAAGATTGCCAATATGAACAAACTCAAAGTTACTCATAAAATACCTCCGTCCTTCAACGGTACCAAATAAATTATATAGAACTCTCGCTACACACATACAACCAACCCTAGTGCTTTTGCAGAAGATCTAGCTGAGGATCACGGAGTTACCAAAGTCCGTCAAGCAACATGGGTAAAATCTCGTAACGCAAGTTCTACCGCATACCAAATTACCTTCCCAGGATACGACGCACCGGAATTCATAGTAATTTCGGGTGAGCAAGGAAGAACCATAACCTACCCAGTTGCAGCATGGCCCCCAATGTACAAAAAATACCTTGAATGCGGTCACTTTATCAAATCCTGCTGGCTGTATACACCCCAACGTAGTGAGAAGTGCGCCGGCGACCAAAACAAAAAAACTTCACAGCCCGTCACATTAAATGCTACCACTGCTCATGCTCCAATGAGGCCGGCGACCTCGATTTCCAAGTATACATGGACTAAAAAGAAATAACAAGCACACAAAACGATTGCAGAGTTACATGGAAACATGCCATCCAAATCTGGATAGACGATAACCCAAATCGTCTTGATTATGCCAAAACAATCTAATCGTAAATTCAACCAAATTCCTCCTACGATATCTATACATTGTCAGGACCACATCCACCCGCGCATCTCAAAAAGCCTACCACAGAAGAAGAGCGCACTCGCTGAAGAAGCAAACAAAATTGCACAAACTTTCGTCCTCCTACAAGAAAACTCACATTTGCGAACGCAGCAATCACAGCAGGCAGCGTTCAACTGAGGGTGGACTCTCCCCCGAACACTCTCGATCCTGATACCCTGGACAAACTCAAAGACGCAAACACCACGAAAGTTCCAGCAAATCACGCGATCACTCCAGATGTTCAAGGTCTTATTGCGAACCGTCTTCAAAATGAACAGCACAATACTTCAGTGGAACTTCCAGGGACTCGGAAACAAGAAAGACGAATTACTATCCTTAATCGCCACCTATACACCTGTGGTGATAGGCCTCAAAGAGATCAAATTCCGAGTGACTGCCACCTTCAGAATCCCCCAGTATATCATACACCGCCGCGACGGCTACATTAACGTGACTGCTCACGGCGGAGGGGCACTTACGATCACCCAAAGCGTACCTCACCTCCCCTTTCCCTGAGGTCAGAACTCCAGGCTATCGCTGTAAGGATATGCGTCTCAAGACTAATAACAGTGGTATCTATCAACTCGTCTCGAAGCCACGACCTCTCTGACGCGCAAATGACCGATTTGATGAACCAATTGCCCTCTCCCATACTCCTCCTCGGAGACTTCAAGAGCTACCACGAAACTTGGGGATGCGCGATAACACACCCCATGGGAGTGATTATGGCCAACACCATAGACACTCAACCTGGTTCTTCTTAACGACGGATAACCCACCCGAATCACCCCGATAGTGAAACCCCCATTGACCTATCCATATGTTCCCCCACACTGGCACCCCACCTCGTCTGGGGAGTTCTGCCTTCATCACACTCCTGTGATCATAACCCAGTCACCATATCGCTTCTCACCCATCAACCAAGGAACCCTGCTAGACACGAGCTTCGATTCAATTGCCGGAAAAAAACAACTGGGAGGAATACTCGGCACACATCGCGTGGAACGAAGAAAATTGCATCCGACGAAGACATCTCGGAACACGACCTCGATACCCATCAATATGATAAATTCCAAGCTGCAGCTGCCGCAAGCCTCCCCAAATATTCACCTTCAAGCTTTTCTCTGAAACCATGGTGGTTCCGAGAGGTGGAAGAAGTAAAAGAGATGAGTGAAAGATTGCGGGACGCGCACCGTCACGCAGGAAAAGGATAACGGGGAAAATGGAAACAACCGTATGTGGAAAACTCCAAGTGGAGAAGAAACGAGAGAGTTGGACTCAATTTGTCAACTCCCCTAACGGGAACATACTACTCTCTGTCATGGGTGGAAAAAAATCAGACGTATCCAAGAAAGACCCGAGCGACCTTTCCACATACTTTCGGACGGAGGCACCAGATACTCTTTCTACGTAAAAATCGCGGATAAATTAGCACAGATTTTTAGACCGATATCACAATCAACAAACTACCCGGCTGCCTTCTAACGGGAAAAAAACATACGAGAGAGTGATGTTCTTGACTTTACATCTACAAAAGAAGTGTTCCAGAACAAACCTTTCTTCCTCCACAAACTACAGTGCGCTTTAGATCACTCTCGTGAAACTTCACCCAGAGAAAATGCTCTGCCGTCTCTCGTGACCGCCATATGTGCTGAACAAGATATAGACCAAAAAAAGAGATCTGTGTCTTATGGTCTACAAGCTTTGTTTTCATTATGTTAGATGTCGACAGACAGCTATTACAAAATGAGAACAAATTCAACGTCAATAAATATTTGTCATGATGTATTTTAGGATATATTGTATTGCATTGCTTTCTAACTTTAATAGTCACGGTTATGCGTTGCATTTTCCTTAGGCGCACTATTGATTACGATTTTCCGCCGTAGCAAGTCCTCTGTTGCATTTCCGATCCTCGGGTGTTTGTGGGCTAGCCTTCGAACTTTTAAGAGACAGTCGGGGTCAGATAGCTTCGGACCTCTATGCTTCAACTTAAAATGGAAGACACCAGAGATAAAAGTCGGACACGCTGTCCTTGCGGCCACCAAGCTGTAAATGGCACCATTATTTAGCTGAACAAATTTCTACTCTCTGTTGATAGGAATGCAAATATACCTTTTTGTCAGTGAAAACACAGCATCTCAC
Source organism: Gammarus roeselii (assembly GCA_016164225.1). Classification (NCBI taxonomy): domain Eukaryota; kingdom Metazoa; phylum Arthropoda; class Malacostraca; order Amphipoda; family Gammaridae; genus Gammarus; species Gammarus roeselii. The sequence goes on from SDVV010011159.1 coordinate 7,185, forward strand.
ATTGAGGATTTGATAAGGATAATGCTGATAAACATTAAATTTACTGCATTAGTGGTGTCAAAATATTGGAAACATGAATTGTTTCTACTTGGAACAATATTAGGTAACTGTCCATCCTTTGTAACTGTCCATTGTCTTTTACTAGAATGGTGGTAATACGAGGCCAGAGGACGGCCCAATCCTCGCCTCCGTATAGCGACTGGTGTTGGCAATTTTGTGCAGCATCTGCCGGTAAGCGAGGCTTATGTTTGGCAATTCGGTTAATGGTGCTCAGGGGAATACACTTTTGCTTGATAATTCACTCATGGTTCTAAACGCACTGTTCTGGATATATTCGTATATGATGGTGTTATGAGCTTTTGTGGTGGTATGCCTGAACAGGGCAATATTATACATGTCAGCGAAATCGCCGTCAAAATGGATCCAAGAGGAGTGATGAACGTTTTTGTCTACCAAATAAAATCCACGTCGTTAAAGACTTGGTTGAGCTGGGACATGCCCAAGCAATTGACAGGGAGGTCACATACACAGAGTTTTGGAACACCTTTTCTAGATAATTTCTCCATGCAGAGGAGGGCAATGCGGCTCGTATAGTACCTGACCAGCCACCCTGCCTGCTGACCTAGCTATCTGCTGTTCGAAGTTCCAGTCAGTCTTCACCCTCTCATAGGGTAGCTGCATGTTCTGGGAACAATCTAATGGCTCTCCTTAACATCTTGAGCGGCCCTTTCTATTCCACTCCATCCTTGTAGTTTAGAAATATAAGAATCGAAAAATAATAGCACGGAAACGAAGAGTACATGAAAAAAAAAATACCCGACTCGCCTAAGTCACAAAAGTCGCAAGGAAGGTTGCACTTCGAGGGAAATAAAATGCTGGAAAATTACGAGTAGCGTGTACCCTGTAGTTGTGTGCTTGCGTATATCATTGTTCTGAAGTTGTGTACTGGCGATTCGCGGCTGCAGGAAAACAGGGCTCCACTCCCCACCGGATAGTGAACAATATTTCTTTCCCCACCGATCATTACCAAGGTTTTACTCTCTACCGGTCTCACCAAATGTTTTACTTCCCACCGCTCATGAACAGGGTTCCTCTGGTTCATGGAGTCAATTTTGTTGTTCGCATGTTGAGGGATTGCAGCAAAGTACTGTACATTCTGAGGCAACGGTGGATTCCACAAGCGATTTGCCGGCAAAAATATTTTACGTGCTTCAAAAGAAGAACAGCAGTTACACAGGCAAAACTCTAAATTAGTTGTCTACATATCGTGCTATTAGGACGAGCTGTTGCACATTCCGATATTATTGTGTGAGGTTTATTGCCGTGTCTGCCATTTTCATAGGATGATCGGAATATTGTGTAGACTACGTTTAACTGATGAACACAGGTGAGGAATTTTTTTTTATCATTTGTAAATGCATAGTTTTTTTATACTCCCATTCGTATTGCGATTTTTATTACAACAAATATTTAGAAAAAATAAATAAAATACACCTAGTTATTTTTTTGCTGATGTGTGATTTTAATTAAATTTTGGGATATCACGTGAAGATTGAATTATTCATGAGAATATGTGAATTTATCAAATTTTGGATCCATGAAACATTTCATATGATCTTTTAGATTCAATCAAATATTCTAGAAGTAACTATTAGACTACGTGAAATATAAATTGAATCTAAATATGAACCCATGCTGAAGTCACTGATGACTCATCGATCTCTAGGTGGACTAACTAACATCACCTATGGTCTGTTTTCATCTTGAATTTAAGGACATCACACGAATCCATCATTGCCAATTGCTGCCTATGCTGACAGTCGTGTCATCGAGGGAGCCACATTTCATGATAGTTAATCGATAATCAGCCAATTTATCGATGATAACTATTGAAAACCGACGTTATGTACTGACAACTATCGAGGAAGTTCCACTACATGGCATTCAAATGTGATTGTAAACAAGAAATTGTATCGTTAACATCTACTCTTCCCAACATTTTGAAGGAGAACTAAAACATCAATAATCATCAGTCTCTCAGTCGTCTAACTGAAATAGTGAACGTTTTGTATTCGTTTGAAGAAGTGAAGTGACAACCTTTTCATACGGACATGCATTTCTTAGTCTAAATCAACATTGTTATATGCGTTGCTCCCGTAGCTGACATCTGCCTGTCTTTATCAGAAGCGATGGACATTCGATCTATCCTATCAGCCTCCGTATCTATCGGAGGTGTCATCGTACGACTGATAGCAGAATATGTTGCATCTCGTGTTATATGCTTCATTTCTGTGCAGAGGTAAACTGAATTTGTTCCTCTTACAAATCGTATATTGATTTTTTTTTTATAATACTGACACTTTCTCATTTTGTAGGTGTAACTCAGGTCAGAGATGACCTATTTTTTTTAATTTTAAGTAAAGATCGATAAAACATATGTTGTTTTACGTTTTGAAGAGATGTCTGATATGATAGACCAAAATCCCATTCAAACCAGTCAAGTTTGGACGAAACTCTCTCCTCATGATTCCCGGCTAGCAAACGAAATTCCTTGTCAAACAACGCAAGAGAACGACAATCGGAGCCTCCAGTCCTCATCACAACACGTAAACACTCCCTTGAAATGTTCGGTAAAGGAATTTCCGACATGTAGCAGAGAATGGGCGCTCAAACTTGGAAAAAAAGTCTAACATACAATTTTTTCAAAGCATGTATGAAAATAGTGTGAGAACAAAACCCTAAGTATATATCTCATTTTCATGTTTCAGTCTAACATCCGTGGCTAAGTGTTGGAAATGAGCATCATGTGAGTCAAAAATCTGGAAATATGATAATCCTGAATTAAGTTTGTTACATTTGCAAAGTATAGTATTTGATGAAATTGATGATCAACACTGCAGCCAAGCTCTTTTTCGAACTGTCTATACTCATTCTGTTTGTCAGTTGTCATAATTCTTGGTCATATTGGGATTTACCATTGTTGTAAATTAAAGCATCATATGTCGGAGATGTTAGAACACATTCAAATATGGATTTTAATTGGTTATTCGTCCAAATATAAGGTACAAAAATATGCAGATGACGTGTTCTGCAATTATTTGTATCCATTTCATAATCCTGAGTGAGTATGAAAAATAGAAGCGAGCATGCGCTCCGTCACCGTATAACGTAATCACATTAAGAGAGGGGTGATATCTCAGAAGCCCGTTTATCAATCACTGAAATCTCTCTGCGTTCTCATGTTCTGTTTTAGCTTTGTATTAATTCTCCACTCACTGAAGCGCTACCTTGTTCAATGACAGACCGTGTATTATTGGACGCAATACTTACATGGATGGAACTATGGACTCTGAGTTAATTCAAATAGCCCGAAATGTTGTTTGCACAGTGAAGTTTTTAGTTTCCCCGTGTGCTTGTCTGCTGATGAGCTACTAGGCGTTCTACTCAACCCTCGAGGTCTCTTTCGTCACAATCAACAGACTGTGCGGAGGGGGGGACAGTGGGGCAATAGGCCCTAGCCGTCTGTTTGTACATTGCCGGTAGGTGGCAATGATCGGGAGCCCTGCCTGTCCATCTGCAAGAGATGCAAAGGGAAATAAACCTCCACGACAAAAAAATGTTTCCTTCACTCCCGAGGGAGTTGAACATCCCGAGCTCGTGAGGGTTAGTCCATATACTGTCTGGTGACGACAGCTGATCGAGTGGTTACCTTGGATTATTCCCAGAGAGCTCGTCGTATTCCGAAACAAGCTATTGAACCAGGACTCTACATTCTTACCTTGTTCTCAGCCCTGGTCACTGCTTGGTTTTTCTCACCAGTGGTGGAAGTATAAGTCAACTTTCAAGGGGCGGGTGGAGTGTAAATGACTACACAAGGCCACTCGGCGTTGTCCGATAAAGCCGTCGTCAATCCTGATTCGGCACTATGTACTGATTCTACTTGCCTCATCGTGCCGGAAATAGGCTGCCTAAGACTGGTAGTCATGCTAGAAGAGCATCCTGTCAAGTCTGCATAATAAACCAGACATGACAAACTCTGTAATCATGAAGTCTCCACATCTCCTTGGGTTTATCCTCTACTAGTGAACTTTCAATCCTTGCTCCGAGTGTGGTTCTCGTCCAATGTAAAAATGTTCCTATAGTCAAAACCAAAATCAAAATAATGTATTATTATATTGGAGAAAACCGCCCATAAAACAAGCTCTTCTATATAAGTTATATAGTTTTTCGGGCAACACACACACAAATGCACACAACAATCCTATATAAAATATAAGTAACTTCTAAAGAAAAAGACAGGTGGCGGGCTAGGAACATCGTACAATGATGCGGCTGACCGGGAAACAAATCAGACTAAATCCACTCGTGGGCCTCCTAACTGACTAATATTGTGAAGAAAATCACAAGATAAATACAACACTAAATGTAAATTAGAGAAGATTAGACGTAAATTTGACAGACATTTTTTTCTTCTAAAAAATACAGCGCATGGAACAAATTTCGCCTCCCTACACACAAAAAATAAAAGCGATCCTAATTTCCAATGAACTAAAAAAAACAGTATGAAAACACACAAAAAAAATAAGCAACCATGAGTAGCAACTATAGAAATGCGATTATCGTCAATGAAATATTCCAAAACAATGCGAACATCAGGAAATATAAATCACTAGTATTCACGCTATAGGAACTAATAACGTAATTTTTTTAGTGCAATTTTGAATAAACTTGGAGAATGGCAATTCCGAACAAACACCGGTAAGGCATCCCAGAGATTTGGGGCGGCGAAGGAATGCATGCTGAGTTGTTGGGAGTCTATGGAATTGGAGAACCGCACGCTCCCTATTCCTCGTATTATAATTGTGCTGCCCACGAACAAGGTTCCCGCTGCAATCAAGTTTAAATGCGTGCATAGCCAAAACGTATTTGGGTTTTATAAAATAAAGGGTTTGTACGAGCAAAATAATTTTAATCAGTAATTATCCTTATTACACGCTGCTGTAGCAATTTCAACTGACTCAAATGTACACTATATGTGCTAATTCAAACATTGTTGCAGTATATTTAATAAAGGTACACTAAATTGAAGTAGAGATTCCTCAATACATTCCCTGGAAGAAATTGACCCAATCGACGCAAAAAAACGACTGACATAGATACCTTATTACACAGAAACTCAATATGAGGATCAAACTTAGGTGCGTCGTCATGACAGACCCCAAAAATTTCCCGTTAGCCTTAATTTCTACATAAGGTCCATCAAAAATAACCTTGTTGCTCATATCAACAGCACCACGGCGATTGGTGAACAACATATTAAACGTTTTATTCACATTGACAAAAAGTATATTAGCAACGATCCACTTCTCTACTCTTTTCATTTCCACATTAATTTCAGAAATAAGTGTATCATAACGAAGATTAAAAATCGATAGAGTTGTATCATCAGCAAAAAGTATTGAGGAAAAGTGGTTAGAGACCTTTGCCAGATCATTAATATATAACATAAAGAAACAGGGCCCAGTATACTGCCCTGTGGAACACCAACAATCAAGACTTTAGGTACAGAGAGGGAAGCCCCACCTTAAGACGGGAGCCCAGCGTTCGCGCTAAAATTATTTCCGCACACGCGCACTATCGCCTCTTCAATTTAGCTCACTGTCATGGCCGGACACTGGCATAACCGCTCAAAATCTTTCAGCTCACGTGGTTTCGCGCTAGACGATGTTTCAGCCCACACGCATTTGCGCATATCAATGCAGCCCATTGTCAGATTCAGCAACGAGTCCTACCATTTTACTGGTTATAACTTCAACGAAACTTCAATAAGCTGTCATAACCGCTGAAAAAACAGCATTAAGTTCCCTAGAAAAATACGTACGTTTGCCCCGCTGGTTAGAAATACATTCCTTTGCCCCGCGGGCTAGAAACACGTACCCCTAGGTTTGGTTAGGCTGGGAAGAAAAGTTTCATTAAAGTTAGAACCAATAAAATGGTACCTTAGTTAGATTGTATGCCAGTGGCCGATACCTTAGTTAGATTGTATGCCAGTGGCAGATATGAAAGTGGCTGTTTATCTGAGAAATGCATTGAATGTTCGCTGTAAAAAATGGTAGTTGGAACAACTTGTGGTTGATAAGACAGTTGGCGGAGACGAAAGGGGCTGATCTGACGTTAGCTATAGAAGAATTTAGAGCCAGGGATAGCGACCCCTTAACATATTAAACACGATCGATCAAATAGCTAGCAAACCAGTTCAATGTAACACCACTAATACCATAACAGTTTAATTTGTCCAAAATTATCTCGGGGTTTACAGTATCGAACGCCTTTTTAACGTCAACAAACACACTTGCACAATGTTCCCTTCTATCCAGTGAGTTGTAAATATATCCAGTTAGAGAAATGACAGCATCTTCAGTAGACATACCTCTCCGGAAACCAAACTGGCATGAGGAAATAATGAAAAAATGCTCCAAGAAGAGCAGAAATCGAGAGAGGATACATGTTTCTAAAATGTTACTGAAAACTGGCAACACAGACATTGGTCGGTAATTTGCAGTATCGGTGAGAGCACTACTCTTATGGACTGGAGTGACGCATGCTTTCTTCAAAACTCGCGGGGATATGCCGGATTGAATAGAGTTGTTTATCAGTTCAGTCAAGGGTACCGCTTGAATATGTTTCAACAACATTTTTTCTTTGAACATTTTTTTCAATTTGATTTTTTTTTTCAAGATTTCTCAAGTTTGAAATAATGCCTATACACTCTGGGACTGTTACTGGTCGCATTAACAAGGAGTGCGGCACGTAATCACTCAAATAATCCAAATGGTAGTGCTCACCTACTGGAGTTGACTGTCGAGAACGTTTGCAACAATTACAAAATAATCATTGAAAGAGTCTGATATGTCACGATCACCCACAATCTCCCTTCCGTCATCAATGAGTTTCTTAATGCTACGATTCCCCTCCGAGCTTGACACCAGATTTCTAATTAAGCTCCATGTATTTCCATTATCATTGCAAGAGTTGCTGAAGTCTCGTTCATAGTTGTGTTTTTTGTCCAGCCGTACCTGGGAAGTGACCATATTTCCATGTCTATTATTTGCTTCGCGACTAATCAATCCAAGTTTCAGCAGCTTGGAATTGTGTGACTACCGATTAATTGGTTTACTTATACCACGGTTCACTAATACGATCAATTGCAATATACTTTACTTTTAGCGGAAATGACTGAAAATATATCCGATCAAATGCGCTAACAAAAAAAAATCATATCAGCGCAAACTCTGTCAGGGACCAAAAAATTCCAGCTTACCGCTCCCCAGTTTTCTAACAAACCTATCGACATTCTCGGGCGAGTGTAAGCGAAATGTTAAAAATCCCCACCACATTGATCCAAATTTGATCCAGCACAGTCGGATCACCCCGCATGGTGCCCGGAGGAAATCTGGTCGGTTTAGTTATGATCGGAAATAGAAATAGAGAACGAATTCCCGCTGCCAAATTTAAGGCCATAACTGAATTCTGATCTAAAATATTTATATTGAAATCCCCGTCAATTAATAATTTAGTCCCATGATCTTCTCCCGCAAGCCCCACACCATCACTGCACCAGATTCCACAGAACCTGTGGTGCGCGCCGTGTGGGCGGGTGCAGAAGGAAAGATTGCGAGTGGTAGAACGAGGAGGTCAAACTCGCGGTGGTACGGAAAAAATAAGCATTTGAAGAGTGTTGCAGGTGAAGTCTGTGGTGCCTTATGAAATCTACAAAAATAGTGAAAACGAGGTGAAGCGGGTGGTGAGGAGAGCCAAAAGGGACGCTGACCCCAGATGGGGCAGACGGTTGTGCCAAAACTTTGAGGAGAAAAAAAAATGTTCTGGAAGGAGGTGAGAAAGGGAGAGACCGGAAAGGAGGAAGTTGTTGTTGGAAAGTGATGATGTACGGAAGAGGTGGGCCGAGTATTTTGATGAGTTGTTGAATGCCGGGGATGACAGAGAGGCTGACATTGTCGCTGTGGGTGGTGGTGCTCGGATGCCAGTTTTGGGAAAAAGACTTGTGGCAGACATTACCAGGTAAGATGTGCAGGTAGGCGGTGGAGGTCATGGAAACACGGAAAGCCCCTGGGTTGGAAGGGGTTGCGACCGAGTGCGTGAAGAAGGGTGGAGTAACGATTGTCGAATGGTTGGTGAGGTTACTGAACTTGTGTTTTGTGGCAGGCTTGGTACCGATTGAGTGGTGCAGTGCCTGAATTGTTCCGCTATATAGGGGCAAAGGAGATAAAAATGAATGCTGCAACTTGAGAGGTATCAGTCTGTTATGTGTGATTGGTAAGTTGTACGAGAGAGTGCAGATCAAAAGGATTAGAGGCTGTACGAATTGCGTAATTGGAGAGGAACAGTGTGACTTTAAGAGTGGTGGAGGGTGTTCTGATCAGATTTTTGCAGTGAGACAGGTCTTTGAGAAGTACCTTGCCATAGGAAAGTGTGTGTTCTGGGCCATCATGGATCTGGAGAAGGCATACAACAGGATTGACAGGGAAGCGCTGTGGAGGGTTTAGCGTTTGTATGGAGTGAGCGGACATCTGTTGAAAGCGGTGCAGAGTTTCTATGTTGGCAGCCGAGCATGTGTCAGAGTGGGAAGAGAGGTGAGTGATTGGTTCACAGTGAAAGTGGGACTGAGACAAGGCTGCGTGATGTCTCCCTGACTGTTCAACCTCTATATGGATGGAGTGGTCAGGAAGGTGAACGCGAGTGTGCTGGGTCTTGG
>SDVV010011160.1:0-15956 GCA_016164225.1 Gammarus roeselii
TTGTTCATGACAAATAATGTCATGAACAATGAGGGTTCTGCTTCTTAATGTACATTTCACCGGCTGACTGTTGTCCTTAAACCTGACCATTCCTCCGACAGGCATTGGATAAAAATTGATTTTGTTGATACACATCGTGATAATGAGAATAAACCAAATTGAATGGGTAACCGTCGATCTTCTAAAATATCTGTGGAAAAATAGTTTCGCTAGAGCTGAGTGAAATTTCCACTGACGTTGATTTTGCTCGTAATCAAGTGAATGTTATGAGTGATTGCCACTTCCACTTTACATGAATGCAACCAGTGAAGGTTATTGGCTCTGGCCGCTGGGGGAGGGAAGCTGGAAATGCAGTTCTAATGGATGCGGAAGATGAGGTTGATCACTCCGGTTCAAATTGTCCGTTTCGTGTAGGGTGATTTTATTCACATCTCTTTGCGTGTATGTTTTATTTTACATCTCACGAACAATCAGAATTCGGTAATGTTTTTTTTATTAGCTCAAACTGCTTACTTTTTTCGGCTACATTAACTTATTTGCCTTGCATGTTATCGAAGCCAATTGACGAATGCCTGTTCAATGGTTCACAACACTTTACATTTAATAAAATGTCTGATAATTGCAAGATTTAAATTTCCTGATATATTAGAATTCGATCAAAATTACGAAATAAATATAAAATTGAATTTGTTATATTACACAATTTAAATAAATAATTGTTCCCACCCTGAAATACACGAGCCGCCCTGAATCTACCCGTGAACTCGTGTATTTCTTCTTAGTTCAATTTGGCTCACCACAAAAATTTGTTTTCCTTTTTGCAGCGAAGTTTGTGGTGACGTTCAACATTGATCAGCAACTCCCACCTGGAAGAGTTGGGAGATGGAGTAGTCCCGAGCTGGTGGGGGTTGGGTGAGCACGACGAGTGACGGTTGGTGTGCTGGACCGCTGTGAGTTGGGTGAGGTCGACGAATGAGTGACTGTGGTGCTGGGCTGATGTGAGTTGGGTGAGCGCGACGAGTGAAGGTTGGGGTGCTGGGCCGATGTGAATTTGGTGAGGTCGATGAATGAGTGGCTGTGATGCTGGGCCGATGTGAGTTGGGTGAGGTCGTCGAATGAGTGGCTGTGGTGCAGGGTCGATGCGAGTTAGATGAGAGCAACGAGTCAGTGGCTGTGGGGCAGAGCTCATGACAGTTTGGTTAGAGTGGTGAGTGTGTATCTGTGGGGCAGGGCTTGTATGACTTGGGTGAGAGCAACGCGGGAGTAGCTGTGGTTCTGTGATTGTGAGAGATAAGTGAGGGCAGCAAGTGAGTAGTAGTGACGGACGGCATGTGACAGTTATGTGAGAGCAACGAGGTAATGGCTGTTTAGCAGAACATTGTGAGAGTTGAGTGAGAGTGAGAAGTGAGTGCTTGTGGTGCTTGGCTGTTGAGAGCTTGGTGAGAGTAGCGAGTGAATTAGTGTGGAGCGGGCTGGTGAGAGTTGGATATGAGTGAATGGTGAGTGTGAGGTGTCAGAGCCATTAGTCTATATTTGATGTTGACGAGAGAAGGAGCAGGGGAAGTGAGAAATAATATCAAATGTTTAAACAAGATCAATTTTAGAATGTTACGTCCACTACTAAGACGACGCAAGTGTTTATGTACGTACAACTCTGAGGCCAATTTTGACTCGTGCTAGTTGTTCACCCTCTTGTCACCTTCGACGTGGTTAACCGGGCGATGTGGGAGCAGTTATATTCAATAATCTATAATATGGATACGTGGCTCGCGAGTCTGCTATTGTGTGTGTCACTAATTCGCTTCGTTCATAGTCACACTCCATCGATCACACTCCCATGGAGTTGCTCCTCCACTTTATCCACCCCAATATCCTTAAGCGAGAGTTGTGTTCAGATTTAATGGTCCCCTCGTCGGGCTGCCGTCAGATGGCCGCTCCCTGGCGACCTGAAGCAATAAGTTGGCCTACGCGGCAGACTACCCGAGCGCAAACAAATACTTCACTGGGCGACGTCAGGTGGGTAGGTCGAGCAAGGTCACAGATACTGCCAGACATCAATCATACATAGCTGTAATGAAACCCTTTATCAAGGCCGCCTGGCACCAATATACGACGAGTGTGCATGTCACTTCGTCCGCTACTGAAGATGGCCATCTGTACTTATTTAAAATATTTAAAATAATTCCCCAGCCAGACTATGCTGTTTTTCCGCTGTTTTTTTATTGGGAAATCTCCAAGGCCTTCCACCCGCCTCGTATTTTTCCGATCATGTCACTAAATAATGTTTCTGCGTACACCGGGTCTATTTTTTTACAATTTTTTATACTTTTTCATCCGATAAATGCGTAATATGTGGGGCAGGTCATGAGCAGGATTTATCCTTATTAATAGCAGGAGTCTCGAAACAATTTCAAGGCCTCGTGTTCGTTGCAAGATGTCAGTTCAAAAAGATGTGGCCTCAAGTAAGTGACGACGGGCGAATTGACAGCCTTATAATTTACTCTTTTTCCATACCTTCGGTCACGTCATGAATGTAGAAGATGTTTGTTGTTCATTAACTGCTTTGAGTCTGAGAAAATTATAAATGAACAATTCGAAAAAAATGTACACAACTTACTGTGCTCTACACCTCATCGTGACAGTGCTCATCCAAGTTACGTAACATTTATCATTAATTATTCATTTAAAAATAAAATGGAATCTTCCATTTGCCCACAGAAGATGTGTTAAGATTTTTTCCGTATGCAAGAGCTCATTTCGCGTGATTTGACTGCAACGGATTAAAAGAGAAGAGAAAAACTGAGTAATTTATCTATTTGTCTGGGGTTTTAAAGAGATAATGATATGTTTTGACCAGTAAGGGTCAGGTTGGTACAGGGTGGAGAAATTTTTTTGAGCGTATGGGAAAAAAAATCAACGTTGGGTGTGGATTAAATGAAGGACAATGTTTTGTTCATAAGTTTGCATTTTGTTCAATAGCAATCAAGATGGTTATCACGACTCAAATTTAATTTCATATCGAAATGGAATCAAATCTACATAGCTGAAAACGTTCAACTGATTGAAATGGTTTAACGAATGCGACCAAGAGGACGTTTTAGAAATTTGAAGCGTTGATGGTGCACTGTTAGAATCAACTTTTAATGTTACAAGTTTTTCTCAATTATTAGTAATTAAATTTTCGCTGAAAAGCTAGGTCATGAACTTAATTCGACGACCGTCACATGTCGTGACATGACTCATTTAAAAAATTCTTATAATTTTATGGATACGACTTACTCCAAGTTCACAGCTATTAATTATTTTTTTCGAGAGAATGACTAGTTCATTAGGGGTCTTGTATGTCAACCGCCTTGTTTTAATGTATATAATTATAAGACTACAATAGAATAACAGTGACCCACCGTTGACCAGCTCATAACCTCTTCCAAGTCAACGAGATGCCATCGAGCCGCCATCCCCTCTAAATCAACAGCTTGTTTCTCTCCATAAAGACAAGCCCTCTGCAGGGTCGACAGAACAGTCAGTGCACAACTTTAAACAGAGACGAGGAGCCTTGGCCGGGCTACGATTGGGTCACTGCCGATGGTTTACGAAAAATGGACGTCAATATAATAACAATAACGATAAACATGTTTTTTGAGACCAATTTTATGATCTTAGAGGATCCATTATTGCTGTGTGACCATACAAGCCTTTAAAAAGTAATGACGTGAATAGAAACTTTTGTTTATCTGCGATACACACATTTTCTAAGAAGGTCATTGGATTGTGAGGCACTAGCATTGTAGGAGGTAGGAAGTGGAACATAATATTGAAGTGAATGCTTCATCGCTCTCTCTTCTCCCCACCGTCTTGTTAAAAAACACCCAACTTCTCATCCTGCTTCCTGTTTCAGACAGACAGAGCTAACCTTTGCATACAATACCTTAACCATAAAAAGACACGTCGACTGTCAAGCTTTCCCGAATTAGATTCTAATGATACAAAAATTGAATCCTTAACTTCTCAAAAACCCAATAAACACCAGCGGGAAGATTTGCAATAAATTAGCGACTTTCACTTGCCATGGCGCGTGAACGGCACCAACTTCGGTTCCGGCGACGCTGATGGGCCAGGATGTTTCTTTGTGTCATGGCACGTGAACGGCACCAACTTCGGTTCCGGCGACGCTGATGTGCGAGGATGTTTCTTTATGTAACATGGTGCGTGAACGGCACTAACTTCGGTTCCGGCGACGCTGATGTGCCAGGATGTCTCTTTCTGTGACATGGCACGTGAACGGCACTAACTTCGGTTCCGGTGACGCTGATGTGCCAGGATGTCTCTTTCTGTGACATGGCACGTGAACGGCACTAACTTCGGTTCCGGCGACACTGATGTGCCAGGATGTTACTTTATGTGACATAACTTGTGTTGGAGAGGCTTTGTTGACAAATAATATCATCATGCAGGATGGAGAGGCCAGCACAAACCTACCGATATGTTCTCGAGTTGACTGCAGGAGTGTTTACAAGTCAACGCAGATATCACCAGGTAAGTTGCTAAACAAAAATGACCACTGCGCAGTAGTCATCTAAACTATCTGCATGAGAACTGGCAATCAAATCAGAGTTAAAGATAACACGACATTGGCATGATGAGAATCTTGAGAGGTTCAATACAAAAATCAACTTCATAAGTGCAACTACCACATTTGGCAAAATCAAACGAATGCTTGACCAAACTCTTTGATCCAAAGAACGGCATCAAAATGAGGCAGTCAAGCGGGTAATTAACGCAATTTTCTGCACGAGATCTTGCAAGGAAAATATGCCAAATTAATGAGTTGAACTGGTCCTACATTTCATTGTGTGAGGATTAGACAAATTAAAGCATACTAGAAGATAATATAACAATCATGGACCAGCGATGACAGGAGCCCGACCATGAGGCCTTCCAAGTGTGATCAGGTGGTATACTGGGACTGGCCGTGTACCGAAGCTTCTGGGTTAAATGCATATCAAGAGAGTCAGCATCCGTCAGGAAAAGCCACTTGTCAGTCTGAAGACGCCAGTAGCAATCTATCACCAACCAATTGCAGTCTCAGATAAAAAAATATGGCCAAATCTCGGAGTTGATTGTTTATCTTGATTCCTGACTAACAAATTATTCACCATATAAATTATAACAGGTAAATAACCTGCCATGTAAATGTCGATACTGCATATCATCAAGTCTTTTTGAATAAAAAAAATCAGATGACAGAGGGTATTGGCCAACAGTTTCCCCACCTCCGTCTCCCCTTCCCACTCCCCCTTAAACTATCAGCCCGTGAGTCAGTCTATTTTCAGACCGTTGGGAAATCCATCAGTCAGGCTGTTCCTGCCAGGGATGGGAGACGTCACATTATTCTAGGCATAGTGCCGGCAATATCGGCAGCTTGAGGTTCCATCGAGTGAACAGTAATTGACGATCAACTCGGCATTATGAGCCCATTTTGATCAATTCTCAGTTTATCCTTAGCCGCAGTGCGATTTGCAAATTACGACGAGTATTTGGATGCAGCGGCCATATTTTGTTTTGATGTTTGCTGCGGTTGAACGAGTACGAAGATCGACTCGGGGGAGGTAGTGTCTGAGTATGAGATTACAACCCAATTGGAAATGACCTAAAAACATGTTTTCCGAAGTCCAACAATTTATCAATCCGATTTTTTGCATCTTCAATCAAACATTTTCAGTCAAACATTTTGAGACATGATAGCCCCAAAAGATTAAAACCACGCCTGGTTAATGTGATATTTACACTGCCAGAAACAGTTGTAAGCGTATTTGGTATTCGTTCGGCAGATACCTCCTGCTAATAAATATTTCAACAAATCTTAGGTCAGCTACAATTAAGTAGATCCGTTTTTCTCCAGTTCTTCATTCCAGAAGTTCTTCCCCCGCCTAAGATTGACTGGCATAGCGAGTCGTTTTGAGGGTAAATATTATTGAATGATACAATGTTAACTCATAATTTCTCCAATTGTGCTCAACTATATGATTTAGAGAGACGGTGAATATTTCATCTGGAGTTAACGTTATTATTGATATAATTGTAGTTATCGAACAACTTCTGTATCCATGCAACAGCATGAATACCCTGTCAATTCATCCTCCAAATTCATACATTGGGCGTAGCTTGAAATCAGTGAGTGAAAAAATATATTTTGGTAACCGCCTTGTTTCAATGTATATATACGGATCATTGATTTGCAATTCTCTCGTTTAATATCACCCGCTATCAACACGAATCAAACCATGAAGTTGAGTTGAAATGCTCGTTTGATGTAGGAACTGAGCTCGACTTCACAAAATTATGGAGAGTAATTTTCTATGTTAATTAGTTGTAAATACAGTAGAAGAATGGAAAAACAAATAATCAACAGATGAAATATGTTTCCGTTTCCCACGCGCAGCAGGGCAATAAGATTGTAAATGCGTTTCTGAACATGCATTCAAACATTTACCTTAAAGCAGAACAACTTCACACAAATTATTTGAATACGCGATTTTTGATGGTCCACGAGCGTCTACCTTTATAAAGAATAACGTACTTCGGAAAAACAAATCACTTATGAGCGGTGCGATTCTCCATGCAAGCGCTGGAGTTCATTAAATGCTATAGCACAGAAAGTGCTATGTTTTTAGCAATTTTTATTCAATATTGTGCCTTTTCATACTTTAACTATTCATTTATGTAGGATTCCGCTGTACGTATGTTACCGGTGATGGAAATGTGTGTTATAAGATTTGATGTGAAAGCAGGCTTTTCGCATAAAATGGATGATCCTCTTATCCAATATCATTATGGAAGCAAATTGATCCGCTTTTAATGACGGTCTTCCTCCGGGAGTTATTGGATACTCCCCCCAGTACGGCTTTTGTGACCCTTCGCAATTGCTGTATCGTTTTCATGGATGAAGTAGAAGTTATGTTTAGAGTGCTTTAACAGAGAGGTACTCGGCCCATGTTGACGGGCATTTCAAAAGGTAGATTTTCTATATCAAAAAGATAAGTAAAATAAACAACCTTTCAACAAGAGCTATTAAATGAAACACGTATAAATTTTAGAGGAATAATTCAACAGAAAGATAATTGCTGAAGATAAAATCTTAAAATTCTCACATAAATGAAAATTGAGAAAGATCCAGAGAGAAGATTACAAATGTTCGTGATGAGCAGGTGAAGAGAGGAAAGTTGAACTTGGTATATGCTATATGAGGGCCATTTTAAGACCATCTGTGAATTTTTTGTGTTGGTGCATAATAATCATGTTTTTTTTTTCAGGGTGAGCAATAACTGTGCAGAACATTGCACTTTATTTAATTCTAAATTAATATAGCTTAAATAATAAACCGTTCAATTGATCCTGCATTTGACTCAAAACTGATTTTTAAGTGCTCGTGCTGGCAGGATTAAATGATGCATATTCCGAAACAACATTTTTTAGCGACCTGATAAACACACCATCATTTTTCCAATTAGTCGTAATTCCTCGCGCATTTCTGTGATGACACCCTTAATTATTTTCAACAATCTAATCTATACATAATTCAATATGTTTCTAACTGTAGCAAATGCATTCTATTTGCTACAGATATAACTTCCTATAACCTGGATGTCACCTAAGTTCTTGCCAGCAAATTTTGTATTTATTTTTTCGCAATTGCCACAGCAACAGTCCATCAATCCTGTTGCCATGTTCATCAAAATTTGATGCAGCTCGACCAAAACTTGCATTTGACGCACTTTGAAGTCAAATACTACTGCGCTTCTCTGGAATTTGTATGAAACACTTTAATTTTGTTTGCAATCAAATCATCTGAGAAGTCGTGATGATAGTCATTATTATCCCGAGTGTTTTCGACTCGCTGGCGAACGACATCAAAGTTTCTGCAACAAAACCTAATTATGGGATCTTGCATCAAAGCCTTTGTTTAATACACTTTTACGTGTAATTCAACCCGTGCGAATTAATGCAAACGATGTTCCTCTGTGGTTACTGGCGTTGCTGCTGCCTGATCAAAGGGAGTTCGATTGCATCAATTTATAGCTGATGTGGGATGTCCAAAAAGCATAATATAACACATTTGCAAATGTGATTAACAATCAGTGTATCAAATTAGAAAATCATAAACACATAAACTCATTTTATTGTCATAAAAGCTAATTCGATTTTACACGTTCCTTTCTCTCTTCGATCATTGCAATCCCAGACCAAAACGTCATAACAGTTGAAAATTAATTCCATTTCCAATGGTCATTCAAAGTGGCGTCTGGCCTCTACTCGGCTGCCGAGCAGGGTTGACGCAGTGTTCAGCCCCTACGCTCAGCAGCATGAGCTCTCAGGAGCCCTTTTCCTCTACTCGGCTGCCGTGCAGGGTTGCCGCAGTGTTCAGCCCCTACGCTCAACAGCATGAGCTCTCAGAAGCCCTTTTCCTCTACTCGGCTGCCGTGCAGGGTTGCCGCAGTGTTCAGCCCCTAAGCTCAGCAGCATGAGCTCTCAGGAGACATTTTTCTCTACTCGGCTGCCGTGCAGAGTTGCCGCAGTGTTCAGCCCCTAAGCTCAACAGCATGAGCTCTCAGAAGCCCTTTTCCTCTACTCGGCTGCCGTGCAGGGTTGCCGCAGTGTTCAGCCCCTACGCTCAGCAGCATGAGCTCGCAGGAGCCCTTTTCCTCTACTCGGCTGCCGTGCAGGGTTGCCGCAGTGTTCAGCCCCTACGCTCAACAGCATGAGCTCTCAGGAGCCCTTCTCCTCTACTCGGCTGCCGTGTAGGGTTGCCCCAGTGTTCAGCCCCTACGCTCAACAGCATGAGCTCTCAGAAGCCCTTTTCCTCTACTCGGCTGCCATGCAGGGTTGCCCAGTGTTCAGCCCCTAAGCTCAGCAGTATGAGCTTTCAGGAGCCATTTTCCTCTACTTGGCTGCCGTGCAGGGTTGCTGCAGTCTTCAGCCACTACGCTCAGCGGTATGAGCTATCAGGAGCCATTTTCCTCTACTCGGCTGCCGTGCAGGGTTGCTGCAGTCTTCAGCCCCTACGCTCAGCGGTATGAGCTATCAGGAGCCATTTTCCTCTACTCGGCTGCCGTGCAGGGTTGCCGTAGTCTTCAGCCCCTACGCTCAGCTTTATGAGCTATCAGGAGCCATTTTCCTCTACTCGGCTGCCGTGCAGGGTTGCCGCAGTCTTCAGCCCCTACGCTCAGCGGTATGAGCTATCAGGAGCCATTTTCCTCTACTCGGCTGCCGTGCAGGGTTGCCCCAGTGTTCAGCCCCTACGCGCAACAGCATGAGCTATCAGAAGCCCTTTTCCTTTACTCGGCTGCCGTGCAGGATTGCCGCAGTGTTCAGACCCCTCGCTAAGCATTATGAACTATCTCAGGAGCTATTGGCCTTACTCGGCTGCCGTGAAGGGTCGCCCCTGGGCTAAGCCCCTGCGCTCGGTAGCATAATCAAAAGGAAAATGAATACTTAGAGTCCGACGTTTCTTTATACTTTTGAGCGTCACCAGATAGAGTCCAAAATAAAAGGATCAACGGAAAAAAAACAGTCATCCCTTGACTGGTAATGAGGACGAGGACCACCTATAATATGTCAGCTAAGATATGCCTTCTATGATAAGTTTTCTATAGTACGTCGTCTACGATATGCCATCATTGAGATGCCATCTTCAATATGCTATCTGTAATATGTTTGAATTGAGTCGACGAATGCGAAGTGAATAGTTTTGGGTATGAAACTTTTATCATTAAAGAACTGCGAACTTGTGATAGCCAGTTGCTTCCGCTAAGCAATGTCGTACTCCAACAATTTAGGTCGCTTCGTTTATAAATATTGCCGCAGATTATTGCTGCCATTATGATCGCTAACGTTAGCTTTAGGGCGCAATGAATCGCCGCTAAACAGAGGAATCGATGATAATTCCGACGAATAAACGCCTTCCTGAAATATGTAAATGGATGAATGATCTGTTCATTTACGCCGCAATATTTGAGTGTTGTGAATAAACATAATCAATAATATCAGATGTTTTCTGTATTTTTACTCTCGCTTGAGTCGTTATTGACGCAAATTTCCGTTTTCCCTGTCGGTACATCGTCGGTCTAGTCAGAAATTATCCTCTGCCCTCATATTTGGGCCACTATCAGTGACCTTGGCGGAGTGTCGCTCCTGTCGAGTGGCTGTCGAGTTGGTAATCCCATTTCAATGGTTCATAAATAACCAAATGTTGAGTCTCATTGACGGTCAACTATCAATAATGTGGACCACTTGTTAATTCTTGCAGTTCAAGTCAAGCATTTCCCAGTATGAGTCTCCTACGAACTGATAGTCACAAATCAGTAAATGATTAGATAAGTATTAATTGTTGAACAATGATGGACATGACATTAAACTTACAGATTTGATTTAACTGGTTTTGCTAACGGGTTTTATATCGAAATAAGACGATATTCAATAATAACCTCCAACAACGCTGGAAATATTCCTTGTTGTTATGACGTTTAGGCAGTTCCGTAAGTGGAGGAGTTTCATAAATTTAATTAAAATTGAAAATTGATTTATGAAATTGCGCCGCCATTCCCGTATAGATGTAACGGAGCAATTCACCGTCGTGCCTTCAGATAAAATGCGTGATTATATTTTCTGATTCATCCTTCATTATTGCCCTGCAGTTCCCTCAAGGACCATCGCGTCGTCCATTTTCTCAAGGCAAATTGTTGGCAAGATCTGCAGAGAGTTCGTGGGAGGGAGAATTTCGATGTGTAGCTCAATCTGGAAATCGTGTAAGAGAGATTGGATAAAGTCTCAGGTAAGCAGCGTACGAGTATTTTCTCGTCGCATCGATGATGGTAGAATCCGTTTAGCATACATAAAAGGGGCACTAAAACAATTTTTTAATAATACTTCGTTCTATGAAGTTAGGGCTCCTGAACATAGGTCAAATTAAGTGCAATAATAATTCCATCTTTCAGAAAAAAAAATACATTGTATAATTTTTCAAATTACGATTCAACATATACGTTAATTGTTTACGGATTTATTCGGGCTACGGACGGTTTTAAACACGAGATCAAGAAGCGATCGCTAGAGCATGCAGTCACCCAACTGTGAGCAATGAGTATTTTTCTACAGAACATCTGCATATTCCAATCTCAACCTAATATATACTAACTAAATATAATCGCGCAGCGGGCAGAGTCCTTTAATTCTTTTGCAATGATTCCACCAATGACGGTAGGGGATCCAATCTTCCAATTCAGGGCCCTAGATGGGCAGTACTGCTTCTTTTCTAAACCTCTTTCCTTGTCAAAGGTGATTCAAAACAAGAGGTGAGGCCTCTTTCATGTAAGGTAGGAACTCATATACAGATTTCACGAAGAATCACGTTAACCGTGCTCATAGTGATACCTATTCTACACATAAAGTGTATACTAGATAACTTTGAATAATAGTTTATCCCACGGTGATGGATCTCAGCCGTGCCCTTCTGTTACATTCGACACTTGGTATGTTTTTTTAACTCGTTCATTTTACAGCTCGACTGCTAATATTCACATCGTTTACATTCTGATAGTTTTTGGGATACATCAAATATTTTCCAATATCTAATTCAAAAACTGATCCCAGTAGTCGGAATCCTATGAAAATTTTATTCAAAAACACTGACTTATCATGGGAAGTGTAAATTGTCTGGACCGCCCTTTTACTAGCCGAGTGATTTTCAGTCAGCATTTGAGTACGATATACAAACTATTCCCGTGATATTACCACGTCGAGTGGAACGTTTGTTAAGAAATTTTTTTGAAATAGTTTATGGTTTAACATTAGTTCAACTTCATGAGGTGATACAATAAAAACCATTTGTCTAAATGTTCATAATTTTTGCACATCAACGTTATACCAACATTTATTGGCATCATAAAGTTAGTGCAATTTCATCCACGAATGCCATTCCAGCCCTTCTCCTCTTCTCCTTTCATTTTCCGCCACTCGTCACAGAAGATATATTCCATCAGGGTGTAGTATTTTTTTTTCCTGTCTTCATTCCAATTGTCAAGAGGCTGTCAGATTGTTGCATTTTGCTGTATTATTTCGCAATTCTAGGAGAGCATCCAGTGACCTAAGGCTCCGCCTTCATCATACCACGAAATAATAATAATGCTGTTGACTTCGACCTTTTCACGAATTCTGATTTGGGTTTATTCAAATTCACCGATATATTTTCTTTATCATTTGAGGTGACAGACAGATGGATGGTTAAGCATACGGACAAACAGAGGAACAGCTTTCTTCATGAAACGCAAGAATTTAACTGATTCGGAACATCCTGCACATTTTGAACTATGGGAGTGTACATCGTTTCGGCTCGACTGAAATTGGACTATTAAGTTTGTCTGAGAATTTTTAGAATTTCAAATATTTCAATTTTCTATACTGGCTCCTTCAATTTGGAATAAATATTTTCGAACAATGTGTCACTTCCTGGGCGGTAGTCCAGCTTTCAAAGAGACGAATTTTACATAAAAATGGTCATTCTCTTTGGTGCAATCGTTACAGAAGAAACGTCAACTCTAAATGTAGTGTCTGCACTTATATCAACACTGATATATTCGGCTTTATTTAGGTAGACATAACACAGATATTTTACTCAGAACGAAAATGCAAGCAAGAAAGATGTCGTGTTTTGTGCAGTCAGTTCAATAATGTTTGCTACAGTCACGTTCAAGAAATTATGTTAGTAGGCAAAGACCCTCTCAAGTTTGTAACCTAATTTTGCAAGCAGTTCATTAAGGCACTTACTATATAAACTTGTGTTACCCTCGGTGCCACCGGGCTGTAAGCTCAGAAAACGGACGGTTACAAAAATAATAGTGTTTTTGAACAAACAAAGTCAATGGGAAGATTTTGTGTAACGCTGCATCGCTCGTTTCCATCCATAGCCCTCTGATCCTCCAGCAAAGACGAGTTGGCACTTAGTCCATCACAGCACTACTGTCCTTTCCAATTCCTTGAGTGATAACCAATGCATTTGCGAGTAGAGTTTTCTTGTGAACCCAAGTTTACAGAGCCTGAACAACATGAAGTGTTATCATTACTTGCAATCCGAGGCTCAATGATGTGTTACCTTTGCAACCAGCTACTACATTCGGATTTTGAAGTAGTCCTCAAATCAACTATGTCTGCATGCCATCTCTGAAAAATAGTTTGTAACATCTTGTTTTAGACTGATCATAATCAAAATATAGTCTAAAATAAATGATACAGAAAATAAATAAACCTTCAATTGAAAGGTCTTGATATTCTAGAAGATTTCAAAACTGGATTTCACTTCATTGCGGACCTAATAATGGGCAAAATATTACAAACATAACGTATTCAATTATGAGATTGCTTATTAGATACGTGAATTTATTAACAAACGCTCTATGTCAATAAGTAATGAATGATTCATTTCCTATGTACAACATAGAATGCTACAAAAAATCTAAAATGTAACGAATACGCTTTAGTTTAATTTAACATGGACGTATCGTAATGACACTGCCTCTGGGTTATCGAGCACACTTAGTATTTCGGACGATTTTTCAAGGAGGTGAGCTGCAAAAACGAATAATCATTGCAACCACTATTTTGTGCGCCCAATTTCGTCAAACCTTGGATATAATTTTAATCACCGCTCTGAGTTGCACACCTTTCGAGTTTGAACCATCATATCTCTAGTAAATTATTTCGATAAACCGTACATATGCAATTGCCCTCTGCTTTGCCCTACGACGATTAAATTCCAAAGCTATGATGTTCTATAGATTATATACTGCCTTCCCAACCTCTCTTCTTTTCTTAATTATCATTGAAGTCCCTCCGGGCATGACATTTGTAGAGAATGCCCAGCAATAAAGCGTCGCATGACTACCAAAAATATCGTTGTAGAGGAAAAATAAAATAAATTATCTCGAAGAGAACATTTGAAAATAAGTTTATTCTGTCCATATACATTCATTCCAAAGTGGTAAACTTCGAGACCTGGAGAAAACACAACAGGGTTAATAAGATTGATTAGGATGGACGCGAGCATTAACAACTTACATCCTGGAAAATTCGTCCAAGACCTCAGGAAGGCAAATGATTATTTTGTTTCAGCATCCGCTAGCATGAAAGTGGCTCTGAAATATTCAGTCTCAAGAATAGCTATTCATGTGATAGGGGGGGTTTACAGTGTTTTTGCACTGGTAATGTTCAAACATTGTTAACCCATCTCTCCGACCTTAGTGTTTCATAACTAAATATTTCAAGCAGCGTACAAAACAGGGAAAAATATTGTGATTTAAGTTCGATATCGCACAGAAAGAATTTAAGACACACAAAAATAAATGGGATAGCCACACACGAGCGCGTGTGTGGCACGCTAGTATTCATTATCTGGAGGCCAAGTTTTTATTTCACCTACTAAGAAAATCGTTTTAATTTCCCGATTCCCATTTTTTTGGTTTACTCATTAGAAGGCGCCATTTTCCCCTCCTTGCCGTAGAATATGTTGTCGGACGGTTCCTGTTCTCGTACTCATGATTGTTGGGCATTTTCCTGCCACACCTACGGTGGTCGGACGGTATTGTTGCCATGCCCATGGTTTACAGAGGGTATTTATTTTCGTATCCACGATCGCTTCACGTTTCATATTGCCGTTCGCACGATTGTCGGACGATACGTATCTGCGTAGAAGTGATTCAAGAAATGCTTGTTTTTCGTGTATGTGATCGTATCCATTTTTATAGTGCAATAGTCACCCTGAATAAGCAAATAAATATTTTGTTGAATACATTTTTCATCTTAACAATTGAACTTATTTTTGAGAAGGGTGCAACGATGATTAGCAAACACGCCATGTTTCCGAAATCAAATTCAAACGAAGGAAATTATTCTGTATTCACTTTACCATCAAAATTTTGTATTTTTGGTTCTGGTTACATCGTTATTACTTTGTTTATTTCAAAAGGTTAAATTAGTTTAAAGGAAATCCTTTAAGTCCATTCAACGATTCTCTACTTGAGCATCCAGTGAAGTATTTACCACACAGCATTGCAATAAATCCTATTCCAGTAGAAATAGATACTCCATCTCACCTGGACGGTCTAAATCTTTGTCAGTGGATTTCCTTTAATATCGAACAGTGCTGGTAAAAATGAAATGGAGACATGAGTATGCTAACAGTTTTAAATTCATCAAATGCTAACTGCGCTCATAGTATTAGGTTTGATATTTTAGGGATCTGTACAAAGGGCTCGTTGCTAATCTCGTGTACAGTAAATAAAGCAACTGCTATTGCTAATCGTCTCCGTTGAACATTAGAAGAGTGTATTATATCAATGGACTTTACTGTACGTCAAATGTTTGTTATCATGTTCATGGTCGGTCCGATAAATGAAGCCACTCGAATAAGTGCTATAATTGCTGTTCTAATCAACGTTTCTTCAAAGTGTGTTGACTGAACTGTGCTCGTTTTTTCTCGGTCTGATATGTGGTGACATTTAAAACAATGAAAGTAAACATTCGTTAAAGTTCGCCCACAAATGACGTCAGTGCAGTCTGAGACAATTGATCACTAAACTTGCCCATAAACTGCTTGTTTCACATCTCGAAATATAGAAATAGATGAATGGAATGAAATAATTGCTTTTCAGATCCAGTGACAGCTTTTCGAAAATATACTTCATTTGAACTACATCCGGCTAGCCCAACTTGGACGTACGTCAATCTTTGGAGCACGCTCGAGTAATCCGGTGTGAGAAGAACTTTGGAAATTCTATCAAAAAATCTGCATATATGAACTTACTTTATGTGTTATTTGTGGATGTTTCTATCGGATAGAATATCGATAGAATATTATTAATAATAACAGGTTCCATAATACATATACAGATTACACTTGCAATCTA